>CAOLHI010004407.1:0-117435 GCA_948474755.1 Ctenosaura bakeri | reverse complement strand
TAAGCAGAATAGGCTGGATTGCTCAAATTGGTAAAAAAAAAGTCAACATAGTCAACATAGGTAACATTCTGGTAATATTCAGGTAATATTCTGATTTTTAAAAAGAAAATAGTAGTACTTTTCTGCCCATGTATCATATCAAAAACTGCGTGTGCATCTCATGTCTTTGCTGTCAATTAGGGAACTAGGTAAACTCGGAACATGAAACTTAGCTTTTATTTTAGCAGTTTCACATTAATTTCAAATGGCGTAAGTGTTTTGTTACTAGTCTCCTTTGTTTCCAGCCTTTAATCTTAGTTGGTAAGAACTTTGAGACAAATGCTTTTTTCTCCAAATTTCACAATCAATTTTTGTTCCAGCCAGTTCCTGAATACACTGCATTCTAGGATTAGGCTAACAGACATCTTCCACTGCTTCAGGATTCAAGAAAGAGGACAAGAGCAATGCTACCCTTTCAAAGAATATTCTGAATCCTGCACTGCACATGGTAATAATCCCACATAATTCCAATAGAGGTAAAATTACTCCTATTTTTTCAAAAATCTACTCCATTATGCCCATGTTTACTTAAAAATAAGTCTTTTTAAAACCAATAATATCTGCATTTAATTGGAAATACATCCCACTAATCTGATTGTTAGCCAGTACTGCTAGAAAACAGCACAGCAAACTATTAAATATTGCTTCTGGTCAAAACTTCTACCTCTGTATTTATACCAGCTGAAATTTCTAGATGCTTTCAAGGACAACTCTGCCTACAGCATTTTACAGTAGACCATTCCTGAGGTGACTAAAACAAGTGTCACCATAGTCAGATCTGCTTTCTCATGGAACACATGCAGTTGGCACATCAGCTTAAGATGGCCATAAGTGTTCTTGGGCACAACAATCAATTAAACATCTCATAACAAGAACAATCCAGGAAGCACTCCCAACTGTTGAGATTAAGAGAGATTCTTCAAGAATGGTGCAACATCATCCAAGGCAAAATCCTGTTCTATTAACAGCACTTTTGCTGACTTAAGTTTTCTTCCTGGTTTGAATTAACCTCTTAACTTTTTAGTCCATATACCATTTCCCACTGATTTCAGACTGACTGTGAATTTCTTCATCCCCCACAGAATCCAGTTGAAAGAAGTATCACACTATAGCATTAAACTTGGAATCTCTGGATAATTCTTCATAATTATTGAATGAGATGTTAAACACTACTTGAATGAAATGTGAAATACAGAATAAGATGAATAAGATGCTAAACGCTAATCTGATCATTACCGCCCAAAACTCAAAACAAAAACGAAAGCAAAAAACATGACTTCAAGGAGTAACAACCTAGCAACTGAATCAAGTGGTCCAGAAGTATACCATGGTCAACGTTACTGGAAGCTGATAAGAGGTTTAGTAGAGCCACCAAGGATGCACTTTCCTTTCCAGCTTCTAGCTCCCAACCCAGATCACCCAGAATAATTCAGAATTCTCAGTGGGATGACAGAGTCTTCCAAATAATCTTTTCCCACTCCATACAGGTAGGTATGCAGCTGAAGCTAGAAAACCTTTTGATATGAGCTGGTGAAACTAATGGGCACAACTGAGAGTATCCTAGATGATGGAAAAACCTGCCTCTTCCCAGAGGTACTGAGAAGCAGCAGTTAAGTAAGTGGCCAAGCATCTCCCTAAAGGCAGTTGTTGTCATCAGATTCCTCCAGAGTTGACACAACCAATAATAGTAAATAAGAGTTGTGGCTGATTGCCTTAGGGCTAGCCAGTCCAGTCTTGGATGGTATAAGATTCTATATATTATTATCAGAATTACAAAATACCCATGTGGGTAAAAGCAAGTTGAGTTTTTTGGGTTTTTTTTTTTTTGAGGCAAAAACACAAAATTGTAATGTAGGCTACTTTATGACTTTTGATAAATTCACAGTTTTTCCTGACATACAACTGTTTGGAAGAGACAGGCATACCATTGGAGAATCTATCAGGTTTTGTAGTTATATAGAGGTGACTCTGACTAAATAACCTGAGATTTTTTGAATACCTTTGGAATAAACAGAATCTAAAATTTTCACATAACTGTGAACCCTAGTGAATTATTTTAATCTTTTAACAAATTTGCAACCGTAAATCTAAATTTAATTAGAAAGAGGCAATTGGGAATTTATTGAACAAACACATTATATAGATTGAAAATATTTTTCTCATTTATAAATATTTTTTCTTAGGAATTAAGTAACATTAATGAAGACAAAGTGGTTTACTACTTTTAATGAAAAATGAAATGATCCAGCAAACCCTCCCACAATATTTTACAAAAGTTATTCTTAAAATAACAATTATTACTATAGTTCAAAAACACTGGAGTTGTTTGTTCTTGATGGAAAACAATCCACTCCTGACCATGTTTATTTTGAATTAAGTTAGGGAATTCAGTAAAACTTTACAGAAATAATTCTCAAATTCTACTAAGGCTTGCATCCCAAAATCAAGCTCTCTTTTTGGTTACAACTTGAGACTTACTCTTATTAGCACATCATTTTTTTGATATTTCATCATCATCACCATTCAAAATTGGTACTCCGTTCTCACTAATTCACAAAATAAGAAGAATTATCTGACTATCACTACTGCTTGAATATGATAAGCTAACAAGTTATCATATTCAGTGACTATACTATACTGTAATTCTTGCAACAGTCCCAAGGAAAATACATGGAGGATTTATAACCTGGTGATGTTTTATTGTAACTGAGGAATTACCTATACAAGTTAGGAAATGCTGCCAAAAGTGTTAAAAAAAAATTTCCAGGCAATTTTAAAGCAGCAGTATATAAGATTATCCTAGCTTCTTACAGACTCTCATTGCACAATATGTATAAGCATTTTCAAGGAGAAATATTATTCTTGCATAATGAGTCAAGCATATATTTTACATATCTAATATACAACATAGTATAACATGTGATGAAAATAACTGAATTATTCTCTCAATCAATAAACGGATTTCTTAAACTTGTGTTTCTTTTTATGTTTTAAACCTACAGAAATTAAGATTCTGAAACTCCCCAAGCAGCATTTTTATTGTTGAAGTCTGTTCACAACACAAAACATGAAACTTTTCAATCAGATAAGAACTAGTTGCTTACTGGTAAGCTTGATGGTCTTTCTTGCTGTATCAGGTTCATTTCTTCATGATTGGGCTTGCCTTGGGTGATAGGGGGTTGGGACCTGGTTCCATAGCCCTCCTGAGACATTTCCTGATTAAAAGAAGACATTTGTTATTTTAGTAACACACAGTACGAACTGTAATACACTTCAGGGGCAGAGAGAAAGGGATACTCATTCTCCTAGGGATTAAGCTAGTATATCTGTATACACACCAGTTTCCCACAAGGCCTTAATGCATCTGGTTCCTGTGTGGCCCCACATGGAAAACTAGGGAAATATTTCTTTCCAGCACTGTGTGGGAATGGCTTGCACTGTCTTTTATTTCATTTTTTTTTTTTTTTTTTTGGTGGCAAAATAAAACAGCAAAAGAGAATGGAAGAAAATTTGCTAACATGCCATTTGCAAAAACAGAGCACTTATCTTGATCCGCTTCAATTTAATTTAGGTTATGCACTGCAAATTGCTTGCACTAGTGTTTTCCCCAGCCCTTCTTAATGCAAGCAAAATATAGCCCTCTTCCCATGCCTCTCAGAATGCAAGAGGGCTTACTTTGGGTATGTCTCCAGCTATGCCAGTCCCAGTCCCAGGACTCATTCCTCACCATTGCCATAGAAAGGTCTGAATGGGGTATCTTCTCATGTTTCAATGAAAATGAGCAGAACTCATTTTTAGACCTTACAACTCTGTACAGTGGGCTCAAGAAGTGAGGGGAAGCTCACAGCTCTAGACTAACACTGAGCCCTCACATGCTCTGACAAGCATGTGAAGAGAGAAAATGTCTCTGCAGTGTTTGGGGATGGCACCAGTTGTCATCACCACTGGCTTTAATTCTCAGCTGTCAAGCCCTCATTCTTTACCATTTGGAATTCGCAGAATGTGCTTTGGAAACTATGAAGGGAGAAATTGGGATTTCATGATAAAACTGGGCTTGGCTGGGTTTTGTCTCAAGCCCCTGGTGCATGGATGTTGCTTCCACAGTGGGCTGGACTGTGCCCCAAGTGTTTATTTCACTAAATTGTAAAAGAAAATTGATCTGGAGGCTTCTTTAACCAACTTTCAATAACTATGGCTGCTAATTGCTCATGCATATCTGTATTTAAATCAAGGATATTTACTGAATGGCAGAGTCCCCAAAGTATAGTATCGTTTGCAACAATAAAACGAAAAAATGAAAAAAAACCCAAAGCTATTTCATCATTTCTCCAAAATATGTCCAACGAATTAAGTGTAATTTAGAAATATTTGCTTTTATACTTCAACATACAAATTCTAAAATTTAAATAACAAGGTACAATGTATGCAGAAATACGTTTAATTTTTTTACATTCACTGGTATATATCGTAACTGCAAACCTACTCTCAATAGTTAATGTATGTTCTTATATATACAGCCAAAGTGTAGGCCAAAATGTGAAATGCTTATATTAGTATGTATAACTGGCACAGAAAGTTGAAGAACGAGTTTGCAACTGTAGAGAACAGATATCACACCTTAAAATCCAAGGGGAGGAGAGCTGCTTCTGTTGTCAACCCCCCTTCCACCTGCACTTTCGTAACAGATTGCTCTCTTGTTTTTCCCCTTGCTTTCAGTTTGTCGTTTTGATAAACAACTGAATAGGAACAATTATTTTTACATGCAACATTTTTAGCCTGAAAGTACATGGAAATAATTTCTGCACACCACCCCCATAAGTGTACTTTGCTTATACTGCTGCTCCTTAAAAAGGACTTCTGCTGTGCCAAAAGGATCTGATCCAATACCAACTACTGCCAGTACTGCAATGCTATAAGTTAGTTAACTCTGTGGTGTATTAAACATGCTGTTGCCATGAGGGTCTCTGAGCATAGAAGATCAAGGAAAGGCATACAAAGTTTATATATGCTGTTTCTGGTAAGGAGCGTACAAGTCTTTAAACTTCACAGCCTTCTCTTTCACAGCTGATTAGGAGAAACAATGAACTGTTTGCTCCAATTCTAAGGGAAATCAACTAATAATCAAATGTTCTTAGGCTCATATGGTGCTGTTCCTCTGAGATATATATCAAAGATGTGAAACACAAATTCTGTGATATAAAAAAAAATTGGGTATTATTTTATACTAATGAACTGATGGATCCATTTCTTTTTATGTGTGTGCTATCAGAAGTATATGCCAATAAAAATCTTAAAAAGTCCCTCCCTTCCATTTGGTTACCAGGAAAGGGTAACAATTAGGCTTAAGGGTGAGAAAGGCTGATGGCTGAATGATTATTATCCACTGTGGTGCCCCCCCAATCCTCCTCCCAGATTTCTGCTTCTGACACAGTTCTCCTGCTGTGTAGGCCAGCGGGATCCTCTGGATTAACAGCACAATTTAAAATCAACAAATGGCACAAGGCCTCTATTCAGCTGCTTTCCCCTTGTAACAAAGCAAAATAAAGGTGCAGGACAGCTTCACAATAGACAAATAAATGAGCAAACCTCTGCTTTTTCTTTGAAATTTAAACACAACATCACTATTTGTTATCACTGTAAAGGTGTCTCTAATAAATCCTCAACAGAAAACAGAAAACACTAGCATTTATACTGTTTGCTCAACCAGCTGTCTTCCTTCTCATTAACTATTCTAGTCTAACAAACAAGCAAGCATTAAAGCAGGGCTGGCTTTAAATTTTGAAAACAGGCTGTCAGACTGGGAGGGGGGGGAGTGACAGCTCCAGACAGAAGGTGCCTGGGAAAGAAAGGGTGCAGGGGGTATAAAGGAGGTGGGGATTAGAGTGGAGCATTTCTCCTATGTAGTTCTTAATGCAGGGAGAAAGAATCATTTTTAAAACAGTCACTGTGATCCATAATTAAAACATTAAAAAAAGATGCTCATTAAGAGCTAAAATAATTCATTAACATTAATTTCACCATAAAACTAACTGATGTGTGTGCATGTTTTGTTTTTCTTACATTCATTCTCCCACCATTGAGTTCAAAAACTCTGATGTACTAAGAGTACTTTTGCCGGCACTAGCAGACCATTCCTTCCTGTAAAAGATCAGTACATGCAAAGTAAGCCAAGGTAAAGGACTAGAATGAATTCAATAGCCCCAGTAAAAGCAAAAACCATTCTAGAGTGATACCTTCACTGGACCAAACAAATGATGCAAAGCATCAGGCCTCATGCATTTTATACCTTTTACTTAGCCCAATAAAGATATCAACATAGGATGGCTTTTCAGATTTTTATTGCTTCTTTGTTTCATGGCCAACAGGGCTGCTTCTGAAACAATTCAGATGGACCTACACTCGTTCTGTAACACACACTGCAGCTACTACACCTATGAGAAATTACTAACCAAATGACCCTTGTATATTTATTTGGGTCTTCTGGAAAGACCAAAAAAAAAAAATCACTCGATTCTGTCTACACAGTTTGTTTACTGTTAACTACATCTCAGAGATCATAACCCTCTAATTTCTAATTATTGTGTATAATACTTCTGTTATTTTATTTTTTAAAAAATCATGATCAAACATTTCAGAAATAAACTACTAGGTAATTTAGTTGAACTGTCTTGACTCCTTCTTGTTACAAAACATTTTTAATATTCTGGAAAGAATGATGAAAAGTGTGAAGACCCATTAAGATAAGCCATATTACATTGCAGGAAGTCTAGGAGAACTTATCATGTCAATATAATTGTTTTCAATTATTTCTTCAAGCCTTCCTGTATCTTCCCTCCTGAAACTTTAATATCTGATGGATTTAGATTTTTATTCTGCTTTTCATCACCAAGATCAACAGCAACTTACAATGAAAATGTAGAGGGGAGGAGGGAAATTAAAAAAATAAACAGTGTATTTAAAAACCTGTTTTAAAAACTTGATTTTTTTAAAAAAGTATAAAACTAGAACCTTAAAGCAGGAGTGAGAAACTTCTGGTCTTCCAGATGTTGTTGTTCTACAACTCTCACTTTTTTTATTCATGTATTCTTTGATTCATACCTGGCCACATTTATTTATTCATATATTCTTTGATCTATACCTGGCCCTTCCTCTCCATAACAAGCTTAATGGTGAAATTTAAATATACTGTTAAAAACATAAAAAAGTTATTAATGGAAAACAGAACATGTCAATATGGGAAAATGTGGGGAGGGGACAAAACTTAAAAAATCTTTGTACATCAGTGCAACCTAACTGCCAAAGGTCTATCTAAACAAAAAGTTCTTCAACTATCACTGGAAATAATTTTGGGGGGGAATGAATTTGACAGCTTGGGGGTGGTTGTCCAGAAATCGTTTAACTATGTTGGCTAGGCCAGATGGGATGTTGCACTCCAACAGTATCTGGAGAGCCACCAGTTACCTATCCCTGGTTTGAAGGGAGCAAGCCAAAACAAACAGTCACACTTAAGAGCCTTTAATAGCCTTGACAGTTCTGAATGGGGACAGCATTGTGTGGAAGACTACCACTGAAACAGTCCTTTTCTGACAAGGCAGCAATGATGGTTAATAACGACCACACTCAGATTAAGCATCCTCTTCCCTCTACTCCCTATGTTTCTTTCCCTCTGGTTTTTTGTTTTGTTTTGGTTCATCTAGAATCTGCTTACCTGTTTACCGTGAAACGTGTTTACCATGAATCTGTTTACCATGAAATGTGGATATGTGATTATATGTATTGGAATGACAGGTTATACAATATAGAAATATACATGGATATGCAATGGGAAGAGAATTAAAAGATTATGTCTTTCTTTATGTTATAACCTAGAGAATCTAAGCATAATTCAGACAACCCACCCACCCACCCCCTGCACCTTGCAAAGAACCTCCTCAGATTAGGTTTTGGGGATGCCTTGATGAGAAGAGATGCAGTGAGGAGAAAAGATAATTATAAAATGAAAAAAGCATGTGCAGAAAATAACTGGTATGTACATGTAGAAGTCAGTAAGATAGAGAAGGTTGGAATGGTAGTACAAAAACTCACGTATCCGTTCAGAATTTCCCCAGTTCTGGCATGTACTCCCAAAATAGTGCATTATGATCCTCCTGGTCCCAAGGGCCCAGGGTAGTTAACCCACTATTCCAAATGGCATGGGTTCATTCTCTTTAACTGCTTACAATACAAACAAGTCCAACAAATGGGCCTCAGGAAAGCAGTGTCAATATAAACCCAGAGATGTACAATATTTACCTTAAGAAAAATCCATTTAATTAATAGTTCTGAATATTAATACTGCTGGGGAAAGATGCCAATTCAATAGCAGGTGTAAAGAAAGTGCCTTTGCTCGCTTTCCTCAGAAGTCCTTTCCTATCACAGCAGTTTATGCTGCAAATGGCTGTGATGAAGGAGGGATCGCTGCCAGCTGAACCAGCAGCAAGCAGGAAGATGAAATCATAACATGATACAAGTGATGAAACGGTTGGATATATGCTCCAAATAGCAGCAGCACTGTTCCGAAACACACACTTCTAGTATAAAAATGGTCTGCAGTTCACAAAAGCTTATTCAAATAAAGAAAATGTTAGGCTTTGGGGGCTTTTTTTGCTGCAACAGACTAACACAGCTACGCCCTCCTCCCCTCACTTGAAATTTCAGCAATATCAGCACTACAATGATGGAGTGGAAACCCACCAGCTTCACAAGGAAACTTGCCCAGATACAAACATAATTTTTCTAATGAAACACCCAAACAAAACCAAAATACAACCCCAGAATGCCTCTTAATAGCTTGACACATATCTCCAATATAAGATCTGTATCTGTAATGTGCAAACTTTATCATACACAATGATCACCCATACAATCGTGTAAAATTGTTTACCATATGAGTGCCTGGTTCAAAATGTATATAAAATTGGAAAATGTATATTGTTCCAGAACAATGTGCCTTAAAACACCTATTTTCTCCAGTCACCACAAAATATATTATGGACATTTACATCATTTCCAGATTTTAAAGACTGGGCTGCAAATTAGAAAATAAAATTTTGTAAAACATGTTACTTTATGCTTAGTAATATTTGCAGTATGTACACCTGCATTTCAAGTATTCATGTCACTTCACTATACTCTTAAATCAGACAATCCTCCAAGCAATGGCTAGTCGGGAAGACTGCAAATTAGCCATATCCTTATCACCTTCTGCCTCCTCCACTTCACCTCATGCGCATGACTGGATTAGTTGTGTTTGTGAGAGAGCCCTCAAATCTCCTGTTGACTTACGGTGACTCCATGAATTTCACAAGGTTTTTTTTAGGCAAGAAATACTCAGAGGTGGTTTTGCCACTTCATTCCTCTGAAATATAGCCTACTGCACCTGATATTCATTGGTAGTTTCTCACCCAACTATAACCAGGAGTGATCCTGCTTAGCTTCCAATACTTTCTGGTTTAATCAAACCGTGTTTGTCTAGATCATAACGTGCAAAGTGTGGACCACACATGGCTCTCCATGGATGTTTTGTGGCCCTTAATACCCCCAGAACCCCAAGCCTGACTTTCTTCTGATCAAAAAAAGGGCTGAGTAGTTGCTCCTGGAGGTTACCAGTTGTCTCTATTGCAAGGGCTCCCTATACTGTTTAACAACAAAGTGGACTTCTAGCCACTTTGGAGTTTTGTTTTGTTTTGTTTTTTGTTAGAAGAATCCCCCATCTTTTGATACCCTGTTATCTGACAACTCACTCCTTTGATGCTTCAAAATTAAGGACAAGGTCAATTAATTCGACAGGGGTTCCACTCTTTCATCAGTTCTTCTTGCCTCCAGAGGCTTGCCTGGAACTGCTCACATGTGTGCACTGCTTGCAAAATGAGCTGAGAGGGGTAAAAATATGCTAAGCCACCTGAGAGATTTTGCAAGCAGCATACACACAACTGGTCCAAAAAGACCTTTGCACGTCCTTTGTGCTCCCTATAGTGCAGTAAGTACACAGATTCTGCTTTTCAACGAGTTCCAGTTCTATTTTCTGACAATGCTTCAGGTTGATAACCTGTCAGATAGGTGGGGAAAGCCTGTAGTCCATTATACTTTCAGAGGGTCCTGGGGCATACAAGTGTCCCCCAGAACTGCTGCTGTTGCTCTCTCTTGGTTTAGCCATCCAAACAGGTAGACTATACTTTTTGTAATCCCTCCAGTCCAGGACTACAAAGCATGCCCAAAGAACAATTACAATCCTGGTTCAGATGGACAGGTTGCATACCTGTAACTGGAGTTCTTTGAGTGGTCATCTGTGAACTCACACACATGGGTTATCTGCCCCTGCGCAGTACTGTCTTGGAAACTTCTAGAGCTCTAGGCCTAGCATTTTGGCAGGAACTCCACCCTTTCCCCTCAGGGTATATAAGGACCCTGGTGCGTTTGCCGTTAGTTCCTTGACCACCGCCTCACATCTGGCACCAGGAAGGAAGCATGGCATGCAGAGGGGAGGTTGGGCAGGATTTTGTGAGTTCACAGATGACCACTCGAAGAACTCCAGTTACAGGTATACAACCTGTCCTTCTTCTTCGTGGTCTCTGTGACTCACACACATGGGAGATTAGCAAGCTATGTGCAAGGAGGCGGGAATGCCATGTGGAAACCAGAAAAACCAGTCACTGAGAATATAGACCACCAAGAAATACTAGGCAGGTACAAACAAGCTGAAATTTATCAAGACCAAACGCAAAGGTAAGTTAGCAACAATATATACCACAACAGTTCCAGAGAACATGTACAAGAGTAACAATGACCACATAAATGATATCACTGGATTGAGGAGAACAAAACCACCCTCCCAAACCACCCTCTCAGCAAAAGAATGCTGGTCAGTTCTATAGTGGGATATAAAAGTCATGGGCTGTGACCAAATGGCTGCCTTGCAAATGTCCTGCAGTGGGATACCTCTCAGAAATGCTGCTGAGGCTAAGAGGACCCTGGTAGCGTGGCTCCTAATCTGAGGAGGAGGGTGCGTCCTCACCAGTTCATAGGCAAGCCGAATCATTGGGGCCACCCATTTAGAGAGTCTTTATGAGGATACAAGCAGTCCTTTCTTTGTGGAAGAATAACAAAAGAACAGTCTTAGAGACCTTCTAAATTTTGCAGTCCTTTGAATATAGAAGGCCAAAGCTCGACAAACGTCCAAAGCATGTAAAGATCTTTCCAGCTCTAAGGACAGGTTCTGGAAAAAGGCTGGGAGGACAATGTTCTGATTAAGATGGAAGGCCGAGACTACTTTAGGCAAGAAAGTGATGTCACGCCAGAGAACTAGTTTGCCTGGAGTGCACACAGTTCACTAGCCCTCCGTGCAGATGCGATGGCCACGAGGAAGGCTGTCTTCCATGAGAGCAGTCTGATGTCACACGTGGCCATTGGCTCGAAGGGCCTCTTAGACAGCTGGGAGAGCACTAAGGAAAGGTTCCAGCTGGTGGTTGAACTGGAGGGTACAGATGCTTGTAGCCTTTAAGAAATGTCCGCACCAGTGGGTCCGTAAAGCATGAGGCACTGCACCCGTACACTGCAGAGGAGATGAAATTGCTGACAAGTAACATCAGATTGATGAGAGGGAAAGGCCCCTTCTCTGCCAATGAAGAAAGAAATTCCAGAAGGTGCACGGTATCGAAGCGGTTGATATCGAGCTGACAAAGTTGAAGGAAGTCAATAAACTTGGATAATTTATAGGAATAGGCACGGGTTGTCGATGGTTTGTGGGCCGCCTCCACAATGCATTGAACAGTCAGGGGCAAAGAAGTCCCAGGAGTAAATTCCAAACCATAAGCTTGAGGCTGGCGACATCCACATGGTGAATGGTCCCTTCGTTCAAGGTCAGCAAGTCTGGTCTGAGTGGAAACCTCCGATACTGAGACTTTGATAACAGGAGTAGCGGAGCAAACCACGTTTGACGGGGCCACCATGGTGTGATTAGAATTGCTGAGGCTCGATTTCTGCAAATCTTTTCCAGTGCCTTTGAGAGGGAATGGTGGAAAGAGGTAGACAGTCGGGTCTATCCAGTGGAACATGAACACGTCTCCTAGGGACCGCTGTCCTATTCCACTCCTTGAGCAAAAGAGGTGGCATTGAGCACTGGATGGGAAAGTGAAGAGATCAATGAGCGGGGTCTTCCACATGTCGAATACTTCCCAAAGAACAGACTTTTCGGGATATCATCAGGTTTCAACTGAGATCGTCCACTGTTGCGTTCTCCATGCCGGGAAGGTGGAGAGCCATGAGGTAGATCTGACATGGAGAGCCATGAGGTAGATCTGACGAGGAAGACACCAGTTCCACAACTGGAGTGTCAATGCCAGAAGCGACCACGACAGCATGCCACCTTGTTTGTTTATGTAATAGGCGACCGAGGTATTGTACATTAGGACCTGCACCCTCCGGCTGTTGAGTATATCCTCGAAGGCAGCAAGTGCCTTGATGACTGCCAGCATCTCGAGGGCACTGATGTGGTGTGAGCTGAGCATGTTCAACCATCAATCCCTTACTGTTAAGTCCCTGGAATGAGCTCCCCATCCCTCCAGGGAAGCATCTGTTGTGATCGATATCGAAGGTTCTGGAAGATGGAATGGCATTCCAGCTAGGATGTTTCGTGGCTGTTTCCACCAGGTTAGGGACCAGAGAACTTGTCTTGGGACCAAGAGGCAACGATGTGGGCTGTCGAGGAGGGGGTCGAAGACACTCAGGAACCAGCTCTGCAGGGTTCTCATGTGCAGTCTTGCAAGCAGGACCATGGCCGTTGTTGAAGCATAAGCCCCAGGAGATCTGGATCGATCGGGCAGAGGTTTGACAATTCCTCTGTAGGCTTGAAATCGATTTGAAGGGTCGATCGATGCAGTCTTGTGGAGGGAAAGCGAGTTGACAGGTGGAGTCGAGGACCGCCCCTATGAAGTTTATGCAGCGAGTAGGGTGAAGATGTGACTTGGCCATGTTGACCGTGAGGCCCAACTTCTGAAGAAGTTGAAGCGTCAGCTGAAGCTTGCGGAGGAATTGTGACTTGGAACTGGAAACAAATAGCCAGTTGTCTGTATATGGGAAGAGGATGACCCTGCGCTGTTGGTGAGCTGCTGCTACCACTGCTATACATTTGGTGAACATGTGTGGAGCCACGTTCAGGCCGAAAAGAAGCACTTGAAAACAGAATGCTCTCTTGCCAATTGTGAAAGCAATTTCCTGTGATTCCTTCGAATGGCAATATGAAAATACGCGTCTTTGAGTTCCAGCATGGCAAACCAATCTCCTTTCCAAAGGAGGGGAAGAATGGACTTGAGGGACACCATCTGAAATTTGTTGGGTTTGATATAATGGTTTACCCCCCATAGGTCCAGAATAGGATGAACTCCTCCCGCCTTCTTGGAGACCAGGAAGTACCTGGACGAGAAACTGGTTCGAAGGGCAGAGAAGGGAATTGGTTCTATGGTGCCCTTCCTCCAAAGGGCGCGGATCTCTTCTAGGAGGGGAGCTGATGGAGGCATTATGCGAATGCGCCCGACTAGAGGCCTCACAAAGAACTTGATTGCGTACCCTCTTGCCACGATGTCGAGGACCCAGGCATCTGTGGTGATCGAGGACCAGACACCAAGGTGCTTTCTGAGCTTGGACCCAAAGAATGGGTCCGGCAGATGGTGTAGGGACAGCTCTGGTGTTCCGGCCACTTTGATGTATATGGTGGCAGATGGACTTACAGAGGACGATTCTGTAGGATCGACAGCAAAAAAGTCGGGATCGTCCTTGAAATGTAGGTTATTTTATATTCATGTTTTAAGATTTTTACCTTGTAATCCGGTATTTTTCTAAGGCTGTTTCCTTTAGGGTTTTTATTGTGGTATTGTTTCCTATTGTTGTATTTTGTTTTTTAGATTGATTACTTGCCATGTTGGATTACAGTGAATGCACACAGGCATATACACATACATACACAATTACATATGAAATTTTAGATGTTATAAATTTTAGAAATTATGTTTTTTTAATTTACATTTTAAGTTGAAACGTTGAGGTTGTCTTGCTATATTTTAAGTCTGATGTTTGTAGAAGATTTTTAACAAAATGAATTATTGTTCTAATTATACTGTTTTGATTCTGCTCAAATTTGCTGGCTATTTGCCGTAATAAAATTTGATTTGATTTGATTTGATCGTGCTTGAAACCGTCAAACTCGACATTTAGGTATGTCGTTCTTCTTCTTATAGACAGCCTTATGTGGGCGTTGAGGTAGTCGATGAGAAGGTTGGCCTGGTTGAGGCTGAGAGGGGCACTGGGATGGGTAAAGACTATAGGAGTGGTGGTTGGAGGGTCGGTAACAACGATAATGATATTTCTGGGTCTGGATCGATGGCTGAATGCCATATTTCTTTACAGATGAGCACATCTTGTGTGTGGGCTCCAATTTTTCATTTGTAGCACTGTTGAACAACCCAGCGAAGTCAAATGGCAGTTCCTCAACCAAGGCCTGGGATGATTGTGAGAGTCCGGAGGAACGAAGCCAAGAATGACGTTGAAGAGACACTGAGGAGGCGAAGGCTTTCGATGCACAGGTGACAATATGTCTAGCTATTGTGATTTGTTGGTTAGTGAGGCGGCGAGCCTCCTTCAGGAATATGATTGCCATACACTTCTCTTCCTCCGGTAGTCTGGAGACAAAGACTCTGGTCTTGTCCCAAACCCACTGATCGTATGCTGTCATTGTAGTTAGCCATCTTAAATATGAGGGCTGCATTGGAATAGTTCTTGCGGCCCACCGCATCTAGACATTTTCCCCCCTTGTTGGGCAGGGTGGCATGTAATACTTGCAAGGTCTTAGTTTGAGCCGCGTCAGTGATGACCAAGTTGGCTTTGGGCTGGTTTTGCAGCCATGGTTCAGTCGTGTCTATAACTTTCTTTGAGGTGGCCGGAGTGGAGGTAGGAGCTGACCATGGTTTCTTGAAAACATGGAGCTGGTAAGGTAGGAGTGGGATGGCCGAAATTGAAGGGGCCTGCTCCTGAGGTTGATGATAGACGGGATCATCTATGGTCTCCTTGGAAGCCTCAGTTGTGAAGTTGAGGTTCTTTGCCATCCGAGATATCAAGTCAGAAAAGGCTTGTACATCATTGGATGGGGAGATGGGTTTGCCCTGGGAAACAGTGATATCCAGGGCTTGTTCCTCCTTATGCTCAGTGGAGCCAGTGGAGGATGTAGGGGACCTGGAAGGAGACTGCGGGGTCAGTAAGGCAGGCGATCCCATTCTTGAATTCCTCTGTGCTCGAGTGACAGGTGTGGTTCTGTCCGAAGGTCGGGGAGGCATCAGAGGAAGAGGTTGCCAATCAGTTGTTTCCCTGGCCATCTGAGATCGTTGCCATTTTGACGGTGGTGAGAAGCTGGAGTCAGAAGCAGTCAGGGACAGGGAACGATGGCGACACCGAGAGACAACCTCCTTGTAATATCCATGATGCTTGTGATGATGTCGAGGTATGTGTATCTCCTCCAAGGAGGACTCACCTGATGATCTGGATGATAAATAGTATACATAAGTGCGCTGGTGGTGAGAAGGGTCTCGGTCTCGGTAACTGTACCTCCAGTGACGCGAATGTTGGGATTGGCTGGAGGAGGAACATGATCTTGACTCTGCCTGTCTTCGGTGGGAGCTTCAACAGTCCCGTCAAGCTCGAGTAGCCGTCGATCTTGAAGATGAGCGAGATCGGATCCTCCTAGACCCATGGGTTGAGGACCTAGGAGAGGCTGTGCGGGGAGGGAGGGGAGGTGGATGGGCCTCATCTGACCTCTCTGGGGTAACTATGCTCTCTGCCTGGACATTGTTTCCTGATTCTCGGGGAAGATCCCAAGGTGGGGTATATTCCACTATCTCCCCATCGGATGGCTGAGATCTTTCTGAAGGCAAGGTGGAGGGGGGTCGATCCACAAGTGCAGAGGCCTGCAGAGGGCTTTGTTCTTGCAGGGACCGCTCCCTCAGGGCAGTGTCTGTTTCCGAAATAGTCACCACAGTCAGGGGTTTGATCTGTCCCTGAGTGGGGGGCCTCTCCTTATCCTTCCTCTTATGAGATCTAGCAAGGTCCTTCTCGATGGAACGGCCCGGGATAAGGGATACCTCCAGCGTTGATTTAGAGGTCGAGGACCTCGATTTGCTTGAAGTCAATGTTGGTTGCTTTGAGCAAAGGGTTGATGGTACCAAGGTCAACCGACTGGGGGTCTCCCTCGCCGAGGTTCCTTGGAGGTGGAACAATGAGAGGAAGTCTTCGCAGTGCCCATTCTGGAAGGTCTTCTAGACATGGTTGTGCTACTCAGAAGCGTCGCCAAGGCAGCTGACACTGATGGAGCCGATGGGGGCTTCAAAGTCTGCTCATAGATGATGGACCTCAGTCTGGCCTCTCTATTCCTCCAAGTCTGAGGACTGAAAACCTGGCAATGAGAGCAGGTAGCGACGATATGAGTCTCCCCAAGGCAGACAAGGCACCTGGAATGTCCGTTGCAATCTGGGATCTTCATGTTGCATGAATGACAGCATTTGAAAAATGCTGTCGATGCCATAAAAGGGGTCCAAAGGCATAGTCGGTAGATGAAGCAGTGGTCATTATCAAAGAAGCAGTAAGGAAGATACTAAAAAGAAGCTCCGAAGCAGCATATGTGGCGGGGAAAAAGGAACTAACGGCAAATGCATCAGGGTCCTTTTATACCCTGAGGGGAAGGGGCGGAGTTCCCGCCAAAATGCTAGGCCTAGAGCTCTAGAAGTTTCTGAGACATTACTGTGAAGGCGCAGATAACCCATGTATGTGAGTCACAGAGACCACAAAGAAGAAAATAACAGAGCTTCACTATATTTCTGTAATTCTCTTCTAAAAATATACCATTCATAATCACTCTGCTTTTTCTGAATGATGCCAGTAAATATTTCCAAAATCTAAATTTTAGCAGTAACATGATACATTTCATGCAGCAGCCCTGAGCAGAGAAAAAACAATCAACTATATCCAGAATCAAAATTTTAGGAGCTGAGATCAGTGGCCCCCTGATTTTTTTCCAGTCTCACTGATGAAGATACACCATGATGGTAAATTAAGACAATGCATTTATTCAATAGTGATCTTGAAAACTCATTAAAGGACATTTTACTGAACACTTTGTGCTATTTGGTATATGAAAAATAATGAAGACATATACTTAATACTTTTACCAAGCAAATCAGCCTGAATTACACCCATTATATCACTAGGATATCTGCCAGTCCAAATCTTACTATTCACAGCCCCTCTCCCTGTTTCGGTTCATCTGGATCAGACTGGTAGGAGTTCACTTTTTATTTTTCAAGTAAACTCTCATGCAGCAGCCATAATATAAGAAAATGTGGTGTTCTGCAAAGAACAACTATGCAAACATAGTAGCCCACAATACATCAAAGTTTAAAAACTGCTGTCTTGTGGGCTTTAACTCAACAACAATGTCTGACAGCAGTAAGATAGGTCAAATCTCAAATGGATGTCAGCGCAGCAGCTAGGAAAAGTACTATACAGTGCTGATGCACAAAATAACTTTAACCAATACTTGAAACAGAATAAAAGCTGTTGCATTTGAAGATATGAAAAGAAACCCACTGTGCTCATTGTGCATAATCCATCCATTCTGAACAATGAAAGCCAGAAACTTGTATGTATAAAATTAGCAGGTAAACCACATGCTACATGTTGTTGCTGCTGCATGCCTTCAAGTCATTTCCAACTTATGCCAACCCTTATGTCAACCTATTAAGGGTTTTTCAGGCAAGCTTGTTAGAGAGAGTTTCCTTTTGCCTTCCCTCTGAGGCCAAGGGGTGTTGCCCAAGGGTTGCCCCAAGGTAACCCAGGGGGTTTCCATAGTTGATCATGGATTTAAACCCTGGTTTCCAGAGTCAGAGTCCAACACTTAAACCACTACACCATGATGACTCTGTATGCTACATATCTCTGTGTACATGGAGCTTCTCATTTGCGGGTTGTCATTTCATTTTTGTTAATATGGTCCTCCACATGTTACATTCCTCAGGTCATGTAGATGGTTGCATCAAAGAAAATGAAATGAGAAGCTGCATTTTTAACAGCACTGCAGAAGTGCAACCCACAATGGGAAAAGTAATGAGAGGCGTAGAAATTTTGCAGAAGACAGACTGATGGTAAAAGGGTTAACCTGTGCCCCAGTCAACTAAACCCATGCCCCACACTTTTGTGCCTCTATAATCAAAACTACAGTCTCCCAAGACAGCATTTTATTTTTTTAAAATAGATCTCTGTTGCAAGTATTTGTATGTAACATAAAGTTTGGCCAAAACATGGCTAAAATACTGTGTGCTCACTCTTCAGTGTTGAAATCTGGCAACCAGTTTACCTAATCCAGTCTGAACATATTAAGCACTTGCCAATCCAAGAATGGAGTACAAACTGTTCATTTGTTAGAACTACTTCCCACTGTACAACTTTTACTCAAATGAGAGATTCCAGGCATCACATTCTTGCCAAAAATCAAAACATAGTAAGGATGTGCACATGTGTCTACTTGCAAGTGGAAAAACAATATGCCAGCAATCCAAGACTGGGAGCGACTCACCACCTGAATCTGACTCACGAGAACATGCATACAGGTCCTTCCCACGTTGCAATGTGTGTCATGGTAATTGTGTACAGGAGCCTTCTGTGAATGTAATTCATGAGTTAGGAAAGGGTCTTATATGCCAGTACTGAAAAATAGCATTTAATGTGTGTATGTTTGTACACACATGTATAATTAAATTATGTATTCTAAGAGCCAGAAATCTTCAAACATCATTTGTTTTCCTTGCTTCTGTCTCTCATATATTGAAAATCCCTTCTGCATGTTCTACCCCTAGTCCTCAGGTATAAGAAAGTTTTGTGTCAAACACAAAAAATATTCTACAGCACATTTTGTTTTCTTTCTCTTTCACCCAAACATTCCACAGTGAATGTCAAAATACTTTTTAAAAGAAGAGTCAATGGGGAAGAAAAAAAGGTCTACTTCAACCGAAGGAACACATTTTATGATTAGAAGGAAAAGCATTTTACAAACTATTGCACTAGAGCCTGCTGAACAGGAAAGGTAGGAAAGCTTATCTAAGGCCCTTTCCACACGGCATTTGCCATGCGAAAGGGCGCATGGAGCATCGCATGATTGTGAGGAGCAATCTGCACGATGCACTCACAATTGCACAACGCTCCAGGGGCTGGCAGGTGCAGATCGTGCACCTTTTCATTTTCGGCTGAAAGTCAAAAATGGTGCACGATCGCGCATTCCTCCCAGGCCCTGTGTGCACTTGCCTGGCATGCAGAGCCTCGGCACCTGCGCTGGTCGTGCTTCCTTTGCCAGTGCAGCCTGGGAAACTCCCAGGCTACACTGTGGAAGGAAGAGGGCTCTTGTGTGAGCAGGCAGCTTGTGCGGAGCCGAAGGACCCCAGATGCAAGAGCCTCTCACCAGAGGCAGTTCGTGCGATCCCCACACCCCAGTTCCAGAAGAAGGTAAGGTGCAGAAAGGGCCTAATTTGATACCTGCCAGCACTGAAGAAACTGTTTTAAAATTTTAAAAGGAAAGAGAGATCTAAAATGAAGTCATGACTGGGTTGACCAAATGATGTATTATTAGAAACAAAACTGCTCAGCTTAAACAGCATCTAATTCTATATTGCTGCAATCTTGTATCTGCGTACCTGGCAGTAAGCCATACTGAATTCAGTTGTGCTTACATATGAGTAGAGATATACAGGACAGCAGTATCAATGAAACCTCCTAGATTTGCAACAGATTAAAACTTCCTTTTCCTGATGACTACAATTATAGAGTAGAACCAGCCTCTGATACATACATAACTTAGGCAAAAATTGTGTACCTTTCTTTCTATATTTTTGATCAAAGAATGATCAAAATGCACACGCCCTTCTTTGTAATAGACAATTGCTAACCCTCTATTGTTGATGCATGCCTTCCAGTTGTTTCTGACTTATGATGACCCCAAGGTAACCTTCATCTGAGGCTGAGAGAGTATGATTCTCAAGGTCATCCAGGGTTCCCATGGCCAAGTGGGGATTTGAAGCCTGGTCTTCAGAATCATTCAAACCACTACACTATGCTGGCTCTCTAAATGCTCTTCTTGTCATTTCTTGCTATTTGGATCTCTTATGTACAGACTGTCCATTCATGCATTATTCTCTGCTATATAGAGAAGGAAATTACATAATTTATATAACCCAATGTAAAGTTCTCCTCTACATTCCTCACAGTGAAAAGTCTACCAGCCTCTTAACATGCAGTAAATGCAACTTTATCAGTATTTTTTCCTTTCCTAAAAAAATACTTTTAATATATACAAGAAATCAGCCAAAATATATAAAACCAACACTTACAAGAAACACACAAGGAACAACCTTCAAAAACACCTAGACTAATCACAGCATTCACAGTAAGTAAATCCTTCCGTAAGTAACTATGTGAAACAGATGGATAATACGGACCACATTTATTTATTTGTTTAAAGCCCATACCCTGCCTTTCTCCCAACAGGGGGACTCAAGGTGGCCAACAACTATTTCAAAAGCATATGAAAATATAATCTAAAAAAAAAAACAATTTTTAAAGTTAAAATATTATATGTTAAAAAATCAAATACATCATAGTATTATTTTAAAAATACCAACCTTAAAACAGTATCACACAGCATCAAGAGCCCAAACCCAGTCAATTTATAAAACCCTAATAGCATAAGAATGCCTTAACCTGCTTTAAAGGCAGAGCAAGCATTGAGCTATCCTGGCCAATTTAGACAGCAAATTCCAAAGTCTGGGAGCAGCCACCAAGAAGGCCCCCTCCCTTGTTCCCGCCAATCGCAGCTAAGAGGCTGCGAGGACAGAGGGAAGGGCTTCTCTGGATAATCTTAGAGTTCTATTGGGCTGATAAAAAGATACAGTCCTTCAAGCTGTATAGATCAAAACTAGCACTTTGCATGTGCCTGGAAACAGACAGGCAGCCAGTGGAGCTGTTGTAAAAAGGGAGATGTGTGATCCCTGTAACTAGTCCCAGTTAACAACCTGGCTACAGCTCTTTGGGCCAACTGTAGTTTCTGGGCACTTTTCAAAAGCAGCCCCACATAGAGTGCACTACAGTAGTCCAAACAGGATGTAAGCAAGGCATGTACCACCGTGGCCAGATTTGGCTTCTCCAGGAACAGGAGCAGTTATTGCACTAGCTTTAACTGTGCAAAAGCATTCCTGATCACTGCTGAAACCTGGGCCTCCAGGCTCAAAGCTCTCATTTCTCCAAGGATCCTGTCCAAGTATCCATCAACACTGGACAAGGAAGGGGCAAGTTTACATCTGCTGGAATGGTATCAACTCTGGCATCTGTCAGAGCGAATCCAAGCAATTTGGTCTGCAAAGTGGTGGACAAATTCTTCACAGCAGGCTGCTGAATGGCTTACATTTTCCTCAGCGCCAGTTCTAACAGGTTAGCTAAGGAAGAACAAGTGGGAAGCATGAGGGGTGCTCTTGAACTATTCCAGAGGTCATATTAGCAGGTCAGAAGTCCAGATATATTAGCCGGCAAGGAATAAACAGATTAGTCAAAAACTTAGTCCAAGGTCAAAACAAAACAAAAACACAAGAGAGTACTGCCAGTCAATCAGGTAAGAGTTGTCAGCACTATGGCTGTGGGGTAACTGCTGGGGTATTTATGATCATCTCATTCAAGCCCACAGCTGCCTCATTAGTGGTAACTGGATCAGTGTTTGTTATTTAGATGGCATAGGGCTTGGCATTTTTGCTTTTGACTCTCAACGAAAGATAGGAGCATGTTGTCTTCAGCATCTGTAGCCTCTGCAACATCCTGCTGGGGAGCAAGATCCTCTACTGCCTTAGCCCTCATCTCCTCAGATTCAGAGGGAGCTGCAGCTTCTTGGCAATCTGCCTCCTCCTTCTAGTCGGAGTCTTCTAAGGGGTGAGCTATGATATTAGCTAGAAAAGCCCTTTTTTGCTACCTTTATTGGATCACCATAGGCCTTCAGATATATAGATCTGGTAGATTCATTCTAAGTTTTCTGCTGCTGTCACTCTAGTGTCCATTTTGTTCATTTCATTGCTACCAGGTTCTTAGAAAACGAAGTACCTGATTTAGCTCCACTCCATGAGAAGGGAGACTTAGGAGTGATAGTGCTTATCACCCTGTTCATTTTCCCCATTCCAAAGATCAACCAGGACTGCAACACAATCACCCGTCAAGGTAACAGGAAACTCCCCAAGAGTCATCAGGAATCCATACAGATCCAAAAGGCTCCTGGGGCAGACCATCTTAATGGGTCCCCCACCCCTGCAGAGGCACTGAGTACCAGCAAGTCTAAACCTGGCCAAGAAGTGATCTGTCTATGACAACCGAAAAGTATAAAGCTCCTCCTTTCCCAGAATACCATCCTCCTTGTATGGAAAACAAACTCTAGAGTGTGCCCAACAGCATGACTGGGGCCATATACCACTTGGGACACACCCATGGTTGTCATGGAGATGAAGTCCTAAAGCGCTGAGCCACTTCTGACAGGTATGAATGTTGAAGTCCCCCAGCATCATAAACCATGAAGAGTCCAACACCATCCCCGAGAGCACCCCGGATATCTCAGAAAGTATACAAACTGTCAGAACACCAACAGAATCTCTAATCTTGGCAATCCACCTCTAAATAAGCACACACAAACCCTGCAGAGTAGGACACCTGGTCAGGGGAAAGTTATCCTGATAGACCACTCCAACTCCATCTCCCTGCCCCCCACATTTTGCCTACTGCCAACTTGTCTACACAGAGAATCCTGCTAGGCAAAGCTGAGAAAAATTAAACCCCACAAGCCTCATCCAAGCAGGTCTCTCTGTACCAGATCAGCATGTTCATCCAGGATCAAGTCCTGAATGGCATTCAGGAGCAAGGTTTTCAATGCAAGGCTATTTCCATGGCTATCTAGATTATTTGGAATAAGAGACAGTTTAGGGGTGACTAACACTCTTATTTTAAACTCTACCCCAAGGAAAGTGCAATCATCTCCTATTTGCATCTCTTTCTCTCTCTACCTTGTATAATTTGAACGGCTTCTCCCTGAGCACCATTACCTCACTCCTTTTGTTGGTAACATATCTCTCCTTGCCACAAGGTCATTAGTTGTTTACTTTGACTGAAGTGCCTGTAAGCAAGTGGGGGCAGGCCCTCATGCCAGCCCTGAAGTGGCTCCCCAAAAGGACTGACCCCCCCTTTGGTGTCACTCCCTTCAGCCGCAACTCCACTAGTGGTAGACCAATCCCCACAGTTGTCTCATTTATGTTCCCCAGCCCAGGGAGCTAACCCAATTCAACTGGGGAATTTGCTAAAGATTGCTGGCTAGGTCTCAGATCTGCAAAGAGGCAATTCACACTACTGTGAGGAAGGAATCTCAGAAGGAAACAATAGGAGGCAGCTGGCATGTGCAGTAGCTGGCAAGTTCCCTGTCCTTCACTTCCATTTTTTTTTTCTAGGGGGGAGTTTCTCTACTCTCTGAAAGGGTGCTGTGCTTGTAGAAGCCTGCAGTAGTCTCACATATATTCCCCAGCCCAGAGAGCCAACCCAACCCAATTAGAGTAATTAATAAATGGGACCTATATTACATAGAACAGATACTGTGGTTGGTCCTTGCTGTATGGGTGTGTGTGCATGTACCCGGTCAACTTCTTGATAAGGAACAGGGACCAAAACTCTTTTTCAAACCACAGAGGGACAAGTTCCTTCCATCTTTCCAGTGACATGCTATTTCTAATCTTGCTGTCAAACAGCATTGTCAGTGGTGAGGTCATTTGTCAGTGGTAGATTCTGGTCTGGACATTTTTCATCCCACAGACAAAGATTTCAGCTACTCTGCCACCGTCTATGAAACCAATCCCAATGTGAGCTACTCAGCTACTGATGTTCCAAAACAACTAAAAGAGAAGTATTGTTTTCCCACTTAGCTCAACTAAACTCTATGACTCTAACAGTCTGAGTCCTCTGTTCCTAAGGAGCAAGTGTGTGTGTACTAAGAGCAACTTAGTACACGCAAAAGAAGAGCAGGTTGCTTACATGTGACTGTGGTTCTTCAAGTGGTATCTGTGCCCTCACACAATGGGAATCTTCACGCATGTGCAGTAGCTTTTCGGAAAGTTCCAGAGCTGAGCAGCTTGGCGGGAACCCCTCCCCCATCCGGTACTGAACATGCTCAGTCCCGCCAAGCTAACAGTCTCTCATCAGTTTCGAAGTCCACCGAAGCAAAACCTGAAAGAGGGGAGGCTGGGTGTTTGTGTGTGAGGGCACAGATGACCACTCGAAGAACCACAGTTACAGGTAAGCAACCTGTTCTTCTTCTTCGTGGTCTCTGTGCCTCACACAATAGGAGACTGAATAGCTTACCACTGGACGCGGGTCAAGTCCTAAAGGATAGAAGACAGCACTGCACGGCCGAAGCAAGTGTCAAGGCGGTGCCCTACAGCGAAGGCAGTAGTGGTGGACGAAGGTTGAAGGCTGTGACCGTGTAGCCACGTGGCAAAGCTCCTGTAGGTCAACTCCCCTGAGAAGGGCTGCTGAGGAGGCCATCGCCCTGGTAGAATGGGCCCAAAGCAAAGCCAGGGGAGGTTGCCTGGCAAGTTCATAGGCAAGGTGGATTGTCTGGGCAACCCATTTGGAGAACCGTTGAGAGGAGACTTCATGACCTTTCCAACTCCCACTGTAGCACACAAAAAGGTGGGGAGTCTGACGGAAGGTGGAGGCCCATTGAAGGTAAAAGGCAAGTGCACGGCACACGTCGAGTAAGTAAAGAGAGCACTCGAGGGGCAATGCAGGGTCTGGATAGAAAGTAGGTAGAATGAAGTCTTGATTTATATGGAAATCGGAGACTACTTTAGGAAGAAAAGAAAGATCGGGACAGAGGACCACTTTGTCCTGCAGGAACACCAGGAACAGCTCATCACAATGCAACGCATTCAGCCTGGCTGAAGTGACAGCAACCAAGAACGCCGTCTTCATAGTGAGGAGGCGGTCATCAGATGCAGCCATCAGTTCAAAGGGATGGTGCAGGACAAGCGACAGTGACCAGGGAGGAAGTGGTGGAGTGACAGGAAGATAAAGGTATTGCAGGCCCTTGAGGAATTGCTTCACTGTAGCGTTCCGGAAAAGGGCAGAAGAAGGAGAACCGCGTAGCTGATAGGCCATGATTGCGGAGAGATAAACTTTCAGGGAGGAGAAGGCGAGGCCCTGATCCCGTAGTGCCAGGAGGAAGTGAAGCACTGTGGACAGAGAGGTAGGAGAAGCAGGCTCATCACGGGAGACAGCAAAGGCCGCAAACTTCTTCCATTTGTACTCGTAGGACCTACGAGTCAATTATTTCCTCGCAGCTGTGAGTACAGCTTGGATAGTGGGAGAGTCTAGAACGTTATGCTCCAAGATTGCAGGCAGAGAAGAGAGAGGTCTGGGTGCAGTACCTGACCGCCCGAATGAGAGAGGAGGTCCAGCACATTCCGGAGCCTCATGGTGTGGCCCCACGCCATGGCGAGGAGGGAGCCAGTGTTGCCTCAGCCAGAAGGGAGCAATGAGGATGGCATCTGCCTTGTCTGTTGCAATCTTCGCCACCACTTGACCTAGGAGAGGAAATGGTGGAAAGATGTAAAGGAACTCTCTGTTCCAAGGAAGCTGGAACGCATCGCTGAGAGAGCTGGGGCCCAGGCCGGCTCTCGAGCAATAACGGGAATATTTCCTCTTGCGACTGGTCGCAAAGAGATCGACAGTTGGAGTGCCCCATCGGGACAGTATCTGCTGGAAGATGGCATCAGACAGGGACCATTCATGTCTGCTGTCATATTGTCCCGCCCTGCAAGGTGGACAGCAACGGGATATATCCACAACTGAATGCACCAGTCCCAGATGCGTAGAGCCAGATGGAGTAGAGTGGAAGAGTGAGTGCCTCCCTACCGATTCATGTAACAGACAGCAGTCGTATTGTCTGATAGGATCTGGACGGTCCGTCTGACAATGAGGTTTCGAAAAGCCCGAAGTCAGTACTGAAAATTGCCAGTAATTCCAACGCGTTGATATGAAGATGTAACTCCAGGCCGGCCCAGTGGCCTTGGACTGCACAACCATGACAGTGAGCTCCCCAGCCCAGGAGAGACGCATCGGTCATGATAGTGAGAGTCAGACAGGGCTTCCCAAATGGCATCCCTGGTAAGAGATGGCTCAGGGACAGCCACCAACAAAATGAGTCCCGCACCGGACAAGGCAACCAAAGAACACGACATTGATCATCGAGGAGAGGGTCGAAACATCGGAGAAACCAGTGCTGGAGAGGGCAAGCGCAAAGATGGGAGGAATAGGTGACTGCCGTCGTCGCAGCCATGTAGCCTAGGAGCTGTTGAATGTTGCAGGCGGAAACTGACAGAGCAGGATGGCAGCCACAGCCTGTTGCAGAGTCCGTGTGCACCTCAGAGGTAAGAAAGCCCTGGCTCGAGTGGAGTTGAGGGTGGCCCCGATGAAATCTAGGACGCACGAGGGCTCAAGGTGGGATTTCTTGGCGTTCACTCTGAGTCCGAGATCAGAAAGGAGGGAGAGGGCGATATGGATGTCCTCATATAGCTTTTGTTTGCAGGACGCCACCAGGAGCCAGTTGTCCAAATAGGGGGAGACCAGAACATCCTTCATGCGGAGGTAAGACACCACAGGGACTAGGCACTTTGTGAAGACCCGGGGGGAGGCCGAAGGGAAGAACCTTGTATTGGTAGCAGATGCCATCGACAGCAAAGCAGAGGTACCTCCTGTGCTGGGGACAAATGGAAATGTGGAAGTAGGCGTCCTGTAGATCGATGGACGCGAACCAGTCCCAGTGCCTCAAAAAGGGTAGAATTGAGGACAAGGGGGACCATCTTGAACTTCCAGGGGGCAATGAAGGAGTTCACCCCCCTGAGATCCAGAATGGGTCAGAGCGTGCCATCAATTTGGGTACTATGAAGTACTAGGCGAAGCCCATGGATTTTGCATCGGCGGAAGTCACTCTATGGCCCCTTTGAGAAGGGTCTGTACCTCTTCAAGGAGGGCCGGGCTGGCAGGGGTGGAATAGAAGACGCCAAGAGAAGGAGTACTTCGAAACTCGATGCCGTAACCAAGACAAACTATGGTCAAAATCCACGAGTCCGAAGTGATGTTGCACCAGATGTTGAGGTGGCAGGCCAGTCCTGTGGTTCTGGTGAAGTGGCTGGGCAGGTGGAAGAGGCATAGAGGCAGCAACCTGCAACAGGAGTCAAAAACGAGATTTGGCAGTCGAGGAGGATTTCTTAGAAGACGGTTGGCCATGTCTAAAGGGACAGCGGGAAGAGGCCAGTAAGGAAGATTGCAGAGATGAGCGGCAAGGAGAGTGTGACCTATAAGAGTAGGAAGGGCACCTCCAGGAAGAACGTGATTAAGCTGGTCTTCTAGGCTGGGCCGAGGGGTGAAGGCCCATCTTTTTAGTTGTCAGATGAGCTTTCACAAGTTGGTCCATCGCCTCCTCTGTAGTGGCATGGAACAGCCCTTGGCTGTCAAAGGGCAGGTCCTCAATATGCTTTTGGCTATCCTTAGTTAACCCGGAGGACTGGAGCCAAGTGAAACAGCGGAGAGCAAATGCACTGACCATCACGCGCGCTGCACCCTCAACAGTATGTCGCGAGGACAAAATCTGTTGATTCAAAAGTGCCACAGACTCGTTAAAATATTGAACAGCAGTGGCCCTGTGATTGTCCAGCAGGTGGGAGAGGAGGGGAAAGAATCTATCCCAGATGTTGCGTTGCTAGGCTACCAGGCAAGCTTGAATATTGGAGATCCTGGTGAGCAACAAAGAAGCAGAATAGAAGTGATGGCGAAAGACATCTAAACGGCGGCCGTTGCGATCAGGTGGGTTCATATGGGCCCTTTTGCCCCCTTTAGTTTGGGACAATTCAACAACAATCGAATTTGGAGTTGGATGATTGAAGAGGAAATCAATGTCTTTCTTCTGGGTGCGGTAAAGGTGCTCCAGGCGTTGAGGGATTGGTTGAAGCGAAGCCAGCTGGACACAAGGGTGCTTCAAAACCTCCTGCAGGATGGGTAGAAATGGAATCGGAGCCGTAGATGGAGGGTGTGTATCGACACAATGGAAGACCAGGTCCTGTACAGTAGGAGCAGGTCCAGAGATGTTGAGGCCCAAGGCAGTGGCCATGCAGACTAAGATGTCCAAGAACTGCTTGATGTCCTCAGGAGAGGAATCAGGAGATGGATCTCCAAATGCCAGAGGCAGAGACATGTGAGATTGCGGTGTGGAATCTGTAGAATCACCGTCAGAATCACAAGAACCAGAAGAAGGAGACGATGGACGAAGGGATTGAGAATGATGATGTTGGGCTGGTCCCATTGCAGAAAGAACAGCAGATGGAGCAGAAGTCAGTAGAACAGTAGCGAGAGTGGAATTTGCACTGGTACTGAGGCTGGGGTGCTAATCGGTACTGAAGTCAATGCCAACAAAATGGGTAGTATGGTCAGCATCAGTGCAATGACAGACTGTCAACAATGAAGCTGACAGAGATGTTGGCAGAGTGGACGCAGGTTGAGTATCCGGCGGAGGCTGTGACACTGGCTGTCAGTAGGCATCTTGGAGAGCTTCGGAATCTTAGACAGAGACGAAACTGGCAGCAAGGTCAACGAGGCTGCTGCCGGTACCAGTACTCAGGCTGTCGATACCGAAGAAGCGGACACTACCGATAACTTCAGAGCCGAAGTAGAGGATGTCGTGGAAGGCGCCAATACCAACACAGTGGACAGAGCAGTATTCCAAGAAGCCTGCTCCTTAATGCGAAGGGCTCGTTCCCAACAATAAGATTTCAACCGAGAAGCTCTATTCTTAAGAGTCTGTGAGGTGAAGTCCTTACAAATACAGTAGGCCCTAATGTTATGGCCCTCCCCGAGGCAGAACAAGCACTTGGGGTGGGCATCTGAAAGGGAGACCTTACGGCCGCAAGACACACACAACTTAAACAAAGACAACATAAGAAAGGGGGAAGAGTTCTTACAGTTTTTGTTGTGAAAGATGAAAAAAACAAAAGAAAGACGAAGGAAAAAGCCAAGAATCGAGGAACTGTTCAGTGAGGAAGCCTTCCGGGCTGCTAACAGGTCGGCGGACGAAAAGAAACTGAGAGACCGTTAGCATGCTCAGTACCGGATGGGGGAGGGGTTCCCGCCAAGCTGCTCAGCTCTGGAACTTTCTGAAAAGTTACTGCACATGCGTGAAGATTCCCACTGTGTGAGGCACAGAGATCACAAAGAAGAACTGAGCATCACCAACCCTTCACCATTTCCTACTATAGGCTATGCTCCTAGCAGTAACACTGATCTTCACAGGAATTCATAAAAGAAATGCCTGAAAGACTAGTTTGATTCCCCCCCCCATAAAATAGAAGAGCAAAAATCTGCCATGTTCCTTTTGGACAGTGGTTCTCAATCTTCCTAATGCCGCGACCCCTTAATACAGTTCCTCATGTTGTGGTGACCCCCAACCATAAAATCATTTTCTTTCTTTCTTTCTTTCTTTCTTTCTTTCTTTCTTTCTTTCTTTCTTGCTTTCTTTCTGTATTATTTAGTTAGTTATTTAGTTATTTCCAACATCAAATAGATTGGAAACACTGCCCTAAATCACTGCTCTGGATAGACTTCTAATGCCTAAAAACTGGTAACCCTCCCCCCTTTTTTAAGCACAGAAAGCGTCCATCAATGCCAGAATTAAGGCAGTAGTTCTAGTTCTGAATGTTGGGTTTCCACAGTTCAAAAAGCCAGTCACTCCCAAAGGCAATGCCGACACAGCCCACATTTTACACGAGGCGCAGGGAGGAAAGGACAGGGAGAGAGGAAAGATGGCGGCGGCATAAGCAGATGCGTTTTGTTTCCCTCCCTCCCTCCCTCCCTTAAAGGGAGTTCGGACGCTGAACATACAAAAAGCGAGGAATGCAAGACAGTCAGGGCGAAGAACACAACACGTGCGTGTGGCAAGCGCCAAGGGTCCACGCACAACAAAAGCGAGAGGAGAAAGTCATCCTGGCTGTTTCTGCACTAGACTGTTATAGCGCTATTATTCCACTTTCACCATCCTATGGAACTGCAAACCCCAGGATTCCATAGGATGGTGAAAGTGGAATCATAGCGCTATAATACTGGAATGTGGAAATGGCCAAAGTCCACAGGACGGATCAGAGCAGCGTTTTCGGGTCAAAAAACAAAAAAACAAACAAACAAAAAAACCAAGGAGCCTCGGGGGCTCTTGCTACACAAACCAAAGCCCTTGGCTGACACCCCCTGCTCCTTTCCCGACCGAGTTCTCAGTCTTGGAGGGATTGCTCTCCCCCGTCGGATGGCAGATCCGCCGCAGGAAAATTTCCCCCTTTGCCTGCCGGACCAAAGGCAACAGCCACACCGACAACTCCCACGGAGCAGTGAGCCCAGAATGAATGGGCGACCAGGCGATCGCCGCTGCTGCAGCTCCGGCACTTTGGGAAGCAAGCGGAGCCCAACTGCTCGCTCACCCCGGCAAGCAACTCTGTTTGCCGGCATGAATGAGCGTGAAGCAAAGAGGGTGAGGGGATGGGATCTTACCTCCCAGACGTCCCGCTGCAACACCATAAACCCTGAATGGGAAGCCCTGTGTGTGTGTGTGTGTGTGTGTGTGTGTGTGTGGTGGTGCGGGCGCGAGCGTCCAAGCAGCACTCGGCTGCTCACTCGCCCCGGCAAGCAACTCTGACTCTGCAAGCCGGCATGAAGGGGAAAGGAACACTGAAGGGGAAGCCCTCCGTGTGTGTGTCTGTGTGTGTGTGGTGCAGGCGCAAGTGTCCAAGCAGCGCCTGGCTGTGCCCGGCTGCACACCTCCTCTCCCCTCCCGCCAGCGCGGGGTCTCCTCTCCTCACCTCCGCCTTAACGCTCCGGCTCCAGCTCTCTCCTCTCGGTGTCCTCACCTCCGCCTTAACATTCAGGCTCCAGCTCTCTCCTCCCGCTCTCCGCACTTCCGGTTCCACCTCAGGCTCTTCCAGTGCTTTCCCACCAGGCAGGGAAAGACGGGGAAATGCCCAGCATGCCTCTCCCCTCCTCCCAGCGCAGGGGTCTCAGAAGCACTGCTCCTGTTGGCTGTGAGGCCACCTTCTTTTAAAAGGGGGGCAGGATTGAGGAGCCGCGACCTCTGTGAAATGGTCGTTCAACCCCCAAAGGGGTCCCGACCCCCAGGTTGAGAACCACTGCTTTTGGAGATGCTCTTACTCATGTAGTCAAGTCAACAAAACCTGGATGAAGGGCTACAGTGTTACACAGCAACCACTGTATTTTCCCTCCACAATGTGGTTTCATCACTCCTTTTTAAAAAGTCTAATTTACTTCATTTCTAAGATCATTGGATCAGTATACATTAATTTCTATTGAAATCCCCATTGGCTTATTTTCTTAATTAAAAACAGAAGGATATGGTATTTCTGAAAAGGAATAATTTCTCATTATAAGGGCTAATAACCACAATACTAATAAAGATAAAGATAAAATTACCTGTTTGTTTTTCTAAAAAAATAAGACTTTCATTCATTACAAATATTGAACTAATATGCAAAGTAGACAATGTAAATATAGACCTGAATTCTCAAATAGTTTCAGTTAGAAAGAAAGTTATATACTATAATACTTTAATGCTCCTGAGGTCCATCATAGAGAATAACTATTTTTCCCCTAGAAAGGGATTATTCTGAAGAATCACAGCACAGTATCACTGGATATAATCCTTGGTGTGGAAGAAAACTAGAAAAAATTATTTAATTTGACAGCCTCTTTGGCAAGAAAGAGACAGTCAGCAAGATATAGTGGTTTGAAAATTAGAGCAGGACTCCAGAATCCCGGCTCAGCTATGGAAACCCACTGGGTGAGGTTGGGTAAGTCACACTCTTTCACTCTCAGAGCAAGGCCACAGTAAGCTTTCTGTGAATCAATCCTGCCAAGAAAACCCTAAGACAGGCGTCATAAATCAAAGTCACCTTGAAGGCATCCAATGCAACAACAACAACAACAACAACAAATAATTATCTGTCAGATGTGTAATGTAAAAGTAATTTCTAACCTACATTCATACAGATGGACAGAAAATACAGATTATAGACACTCTTTAAAATTCAGGTTACTGGAGATTTAAAGAGAAAATGTCATGTTTTCCACACATATTAACTCTTCAACATTGACCTACTATGCAAGTATGTACTTTGTACTCTGACATCCATACCAAACTGCAGAACATAAAGTAAGTCTCTTTTAATGCTTCAAGAAAGCTTCAACTGATACTTATTAGCACTACAAATGTGCACATGAATAGGAGATTTAAAGCAAGAAGCCTGAAGTGTCAGCCAGGCTACAAGTAAAATAAGCACTGATTTAATTATAAGTGGACATTCCAATCTATTTAAATATTCCAAGATTTTCCTCAATTACAACAGGGTTGCCAAACAAAGTATATAAAGTCTAATTTTCAGATGTTCTCTGCCTCCACATGTATGGAAATTGTAACACACACCCCTCTCATTCTTTCCCCCAAAGCTGCTGGAAATCCTTGAGGAAACAACTTTTGTCTGATCTGTATGAGACAGAGCTGGAGCTGAAGATTCAAAAGTCAGCACTACCAATCAGTTCAGGAGCTAAACAAAATTACAATCTCTTGAGGGCGGCAGGATTAAAAAGATGCTGCCTCTTTAAGCTTTCTTGCTGTGCAAGCAGAGAATTTGGGTCTCAGTGCTCCATACAGCAGAATACTCCACCAGACTGCCTGCCACCAGCAAAAGAAAATCTCTGAACCGCAGGGCTTGCTCACGTAAATGAGGTCATACTAGTGCCCCAAGCTTACAGTAGAGCCAACACTCTGAAGACAGCTTACTGAATAAAGAAAAAAGCAGCATCAAGAGCAGCTGGTTCCTCTAGGCTAATCAAGTTAGTTACCCAAAAATGCTACTTCCTGGGAAACATTTTTACTTTCTTCTCCAGGGTGTCTTTCTTACTTAACTGTATATAGGGGGTAGGTGGCACAGAGAGACTTAATATATGCTAACAAAAATACAGCTGCAGTTAAAATAAGCACAGCTTTTACATTAGAGCAATTAGAAGCCATTTATGAGCTGAGTTTAAGTATACAAAATTGAACTTACAATTTCACAGACCACATCCAAGTAAACTGTTACTCGACCACATGGTTGTTTTCAAACAAAACAAGAATAGTCATGTTTTATATGCTGCTAAAGGTAAAAAAAAAAAGGACATAAATGATGGATCCTATAACGGAGCTATGAAAATAATGTTAATTTTGTTGGAGTAAGTTGCTTCTTCTCCCTAACACCTAGAATGAGAGATAAACTGTGGCTGGGTTGCTAACAGATAGAAAGAAGTGCTATGCAATCCAAAACACAAGGGGATTATTCCACAACATTTTTTAACGTTCTCTGTATAACAGCAATTAGGGATGCAGAGACGAATTAAAGGAAATTAACGATCTACAAACTTCACAAAGCAGCACAGACACAGTTCTATAAAACACCAGCTAACAATGTCAGAGGGAGTGAAGAGGAGTGCTGAATGTTTGCATTTGCCTCCCAAATTCTGTCTGGGGATAAAAGTCATCTAGGAGAACAGTTCTCTTTTTATTGGCTCAGCCCCTATAAAAAGGATCACACTAACTATACTGTGTACAGTATACCATACTGTGGACTGAGGAACTATACATCTCCTTCTCACCAACTGGGAACTGTAGGGTATCAATCAGGATCCACACCACTGGAACCACAATTCTTCCTCCAGTGTTCTCACTCACAAAACTATAGCTATGTGATACAGGCTAGAATGACAGGGCAATCATATGTGTGAAGAGGTCATTGCCTATTCTCTCCCAAACCTTCTATGGAGGTCTTTCTCAGCATTTAAAAACTAACAGAAAGGGGAATTTGGCTTTGCATGTCATACCTGTTTCCAGTTCTGAAAAGTGTTTTCAGAGGTTTATGAACACCATGTTTTCCATGGGAATATTAACAAAGAATCATAGTCCAAAGAGACCATCCAGTCTAATCCCCTGCCATGCAGGAACACACAATCAAAGGACTCATGACAGATGGCCCACCCAGCCCTGTTTAAAAACCTCCAAGGAAGGAGGTTCCGTGCCAGCATACTACACTGTCAAACTGCTCTCTCTTACCATCAGGAAATTCTTCTTAACGTTTTGGTGGAATCTCTTTTCCTCAAGTTTGAAGCCACTGCATCGTGTCCTAGTCTCTGGAGCAGCAAAAACAAGCTCTCCCCATCTTCAATATGACATCCCTTCAAATGTTTAAACATAGCTACCTTGTCACCTCTCAACCTTCTGTTCTCCAGGGTAAATATACCCAGCTTCATAAGCTGCTCCTTATTGGGTATGGGCATTTGAGTAGCCCTCCTCTGGATATACTCCAGCTTGTCAATATTCTTCTTGAACTGTGATGCCCAGAACTGGATGCAGTATTCCAAGTGAGGTCTGACCAAAGCAGAACAGAGTGGTACTATTACTTCCTTTGATCTAGACACTATACTCCTATTGATGCAGCACAGAATTGTATTGGCTTCTTTAGCTGCTGCATTACACTGTTGACTCATGTTCAGCTTGTGGTCCACTAAGACTCCTAGATCCCTTTCACATTTACTGTTATCAAGCTGGGTGTCACTCATTCTGTATTTGTGCATTTCATTTTTTCTCCCTAAGTGCAAGACATTGCATTTCTCTCTGTTGAAATTTATTTTGTTAGTTTCAGCTCAGCTTTCTCATCTGTTATACTCATTTTGAATTCTGATCTTATCCTGTGGAGTATTACCTGCCCCACCTAATTTGCTGTCATTGGCAAATTTAATAAGCATGCCCTCTAATCCATCGTTTCAGAATGATGAGCAAAATATTTAAGACAAGATATTCTTATATTTACTTCCCTCATTCAGAAAACCCCATTCTGAACAAATCCTGCCAAAAAAAGGCTCATGATACTTTAGTCTGAAATGACTTGAAGACACACAATGACAAAAACAACGTGTTGCCTGACACCATCTAGGAGGGTACAATTTGCATAAATTTAATAATAATAATAATAATAATAATAATAATAATAATAATCATCATCATCATCATCATCATCCCGCCTCTCCCAGTGGATCGAGGTGGCATTACAACAGTATATAAATACATTAAAAACACTAAAATGTAACCCATCCTCCCCACCCACCAATCCTTCTAACCCCGTAAAACACATTAACTATTAAAACAAATTAAAAACAAATTAAAACCAAACGGACAGTTGATGAGAGGCAGTGGAACACTAGTCTGGGAAGGCCTGTCGGAAGAGAACAGTCTTGACTGCTTTTTTAAAGCGGTCAAGACTGGTAATATGCCGGGTCTCTTCCAGCAGGCCATTCCATAACTTGGGAGCGATAGAAGAAAGGTCCTCTGGGTAACCGCAGCCAACCTAGTTCTGACTGGCTGCAGTAAATTCCTCCCAGAGGACCTTAGTGTGCGGGGCGGATTATATGGGAGAAGGCGATCCCGCAGGTAGGCTGGCTCCAAGCCATGAAGGGCTTTAAAGGTAAAAACCAACACCTTGTACTGTGCTCAGAAACTAATAGGCAGCCAGTGTAAAGACTTCAGAATTGGTGTTATGCGGTCCCTTTTAGATGTTCCGGTGACCAACCTGGCTGCCATATTCTGAACTAATTGAAGTTTCCAGACTAAGCACATGGGTAGCCCTATGTAGAGCGCATTGCAGAAGTCAATCCGTGAAGCTACCAGCGCATGCACCACTGTTTTTAGGTGTTCCAGGCCCAGGAAGGGGCGCAGCTGGCGTATCAGCCGAAGCTGATAGCAGGCACTTCTGGCCGCCGCATCAATTTGAGCTGTCATCTGAAGCGGCGAATCCAAGAGCACCCCCAAGCTGCGGACACAGTCTTTCAGGGGAAGTGTGACCCCGTCTAGAACTGGTTTGTATAAGCATGTCCAGAGGAGGGTGACCAAAATGGTGAAGGGTCTGGAAGCCATGCCCTATGAGGAATGGCTTAAGGAGCAGGGTATGTTTAGTCTGCAGAAGATAAGTTAAAAGGGGACATGACAGCAATGTTTGTATATTTGAAGGGATGTCATGTTGCAGAGGGAGAGGGCTTGTTTTCTGCTGCTCCAGAGACTAGGACAAGGAGTAGGGGACTCAAACTGCAGGAAAAGAGTTTCCACTTAAACCTCAGGAAGAACTTCCTGACGGTCAGAGCTGTCCGGCAGTGGAATATGCTGCCTTGGTGCAGTTTCCTTCTTTGGAGATTTTTAAACAGAAGCTGGATGGCCATCTGTTAGGAGTGCTTTGATGTGTGTTCTCGCATTGCAGGGGGTTGGACTGGATGGCTCCTGTGGTCTCTTCCAACTCTATGATTCTATGATTCCAGGAAATTTTAGCTAATTTTCTTTTTAATAATTTGGGCAATAGTAGTACATAATATATATTCAACTGCCCATGGCAAGCTGTGGATGCTAAATCAGTATATTAGGAATGGTAAGTAGCTCACTCACACAAGTATAGCAACTAAATCTTAAACAAAGGTTCAACAGCAAATATTTTACGTCTGGTGCGCTGCTGGCTGATAGCTGTCCTAAAAATGTTATATTGCATCCTACAGAATTTCTAACGGAGAACTAAGGCTATAGTGTTCCATACAGATTGTGTGTGGGCCTTAAAATTAAGCTGATTTGTGGGATTTTTTTTTTTAAATTGTGAGCCTTTACAATTAGCTTTTAAAAACAGTTTAATCTGTTTATAAAGAATGTTAAAAACTGTTTGTTTGTAAAGAAAGCTATCTCTTTTTATCTGGTGTACATTACAATAGCAACCCTGGTAGGATGAGGGGAAGAAACAAATAATGTTAATAAATAAATAACACATACTTCCATTGCACCCATTCACTCATCTGTAAGCATTTAGGTGATTTACACAGTGATTACATTTGAGACACTCTTCTCAAGAAAGCAGGGGGATGGCAAATGCAGATGCACTAGGAAGCAATAAGGATGTGGACAGTCTTGAACCAAACACCTCAAAGCCAGAGATTATAGTTGACTTATTTATTTTTTTTAATTCAAGGAAGGAATTCTGTTCAAATGGTTTGGGACAGGGCCTCTCAATTACTCCCAGAAGAAGTTAGGAAAGCCCTTCTTCTGTGGCAAAATTATTGGGGAAGCACTTCTATCCCTTTTTCTATATTGTCTCTTTGCTTTAACTGACTCCTCTGCATTGTTCCTTCCCTTTCCTTACACATTTTTCTTCATTCCTATTTATACACTAGATTGGGTGATTGTTATGTCAGTACTGAGTTGACTTTAATAATTGGATTGAAACCAAATATAGTCTCAAACATGGCTATTTAATTATTTTAATACTGGGACCATCAACTCCATTCAAATGTATCAAGGATATCATTTTCAATGTTCTGAACACCACTCCAAAATCCAGTAGAACCAAAAGGGACTCACTCCCCTTATCCTGTTTCTGGAGTAGGCCACAAACCAAGGCGTGAGAGATTATATTTAGTGCTAAAATCAAACATGAACTCAACCTTCAAAGGATCCAATTCATCAGTTTCATCCAAGAACACTTGAAATTGTGCTACTATCAGCCACCCTAGGAATGTATTAAGATTAGAGAGGGCACTTAGCAGCAATCATAGCAACTGGCTGCATCACTGTCCCTTTCATAGATAAACTGCAGTTTCAACACAATAGCCAGCTCTAATGCAGGAAAATCCTCAACAGCATTCAAGGTCCTTCCAGACCCAGATCCAGATCCAGATCCTTAGTCTGGGGTAGTGGGCCATGAAGGAGGGGCATCCCACTCCCATAAAGATTATATATGTCCCACTAGATTTAGAGCAGTGCTTGGAAGAACATTTGAAGCAAATGTTATTGAAAATGTAGACATGTTGATACCTATGTTAAGGCCAACTTTTGTGGCAGAGGTAACATCACAGAGATAGTTGTCTGTTCTATTATTTTATCAGCACAGTGTCATCTAGTGGAGTGGTTCCAGGTGACCTCACCCAGAGATCATTTATGTGCTGATTGCATATATTAGGTCAAGACTAAAGTACTCTCTGTTACTCATGTGAGGCCAAATATTGAGACATGCCCTTCACTGCTATGAAAGCAATGAAATTGTGAACTGCTTCAACACACCTGGAGAGTATCAGTCGAGGAGAGATCAACATAACTTTTGAGACAACCTTAATCACCTTAGGTAGGTACGTGTGTATGTATGTTTGTGTGTGGAAGGTACACAAGCAGAATTCTAACTATAACCTAAAGTCCCACGAACAGCAACACATGCAATCTTGTAAAGTGCAAGGAAAGTTATTTCAGTAGGTGAATTGATTCACCACTTATTTCTACCTCCCTCTCCATTACTTCCAGTCTGTTATTGCCTTCTAAAACCTGTCAGACATAGTTACAAGGCTTTCATCACAGCTGCCAAACAAAATATCAAGTAAACATTCCTCAACTTTTACTTAACAAATAAATTACAATAGTAACTCAGGGGGCTTCTGTGCAAGCAACAAGCATCTCTGTTTGTGCAGGAAACTTCAATTTGTCAATGACCACTACCATCCACTGCAGCAATGCACTCCTCCTATCAAATGCCATAGTGCTCCAGAGAGTTCTCTAACCCTAAAGAGCTGATGCAGGTGGAGGGGTGGCGGGGGCAAAAGTTCTCTGCCTTTTATTACATAAAAGCACCTTTGGATACCAATGAAAATCATGGTTATAGTACATTATTATTTATTACTTTATATTTGTAAAAACTAACAAAACTATCTGTGACACTTTTTATGGACTTTTTTTTATATGGTAAAACTGGACTGTTATGACAAGACCCACATGGCCATAGGGACCATCTATTACTCTAATAAGAGGAAGTCACTCAGAGCTATTTATCCTTCCTCTCAAATTCTTTCAATAATTCTTCCTAAAATTCTTCACCTGAGGTACCTTTTTCAGTATTAATGGCACTGCTAAATTTGTGCATGGAGAGAAGGAAAAAAAAAATTATTTATGCCTATTGCCAGAGAAAATGGTAAAAGTATTTAGCTTTAATTTAAAATGAAAAAATAAAAATATTTAGTTTAAATATACATGCAGACTTCTTTGATAGGATAGTTTACTTTAAAACATAATCATTTTTCAACTCTCATTCCAATTGTTTTATTATAAATTAATAGACTCCTGAGTTAATATCTGATTGCAAAGCAATTAATAGTACTGAATGACCCTGACTACGCTCTTGAAGAAAAAATTTATACAGAAAATGTAGTTCTATCACTTCAGTGATTTCACATAGGCTTTGTGAGGTTAATAGTTTCAAGTACTTATGAACAGAGTTGTATTAATTAACCTTCCTTGATTTAAATACTAGAAAACAGAAATTGATAACTTAAGATACCAGCGTAACAACAATAATAGAGAAATATTTCCTATCTCAAACCCAATTTAGACAATGATTTCTGGAAAACTGAATTTATATAACTGTCAAAACTAAATTTGAACAACATATTTTTAGTATATTTTAAAGCTGATTCCCCCCCACTAAATATAGCTTGTTGACTGATTTTTTTAAACTAAAAGTTTTTTATAGCTATTTGCATTCTAATAATAAATAAGAATCCAGACTGTAAAAGTGATTCACTGCTGTTTTATCTCCAGGAGGTTATAGAGGCTGTTCTGCAAAGAGCAGGAGTCACACAGTCTGTCTCTTATAACATAACAGTACTGATACCCCCACAAACAAATGAAGCACTGATTTCCTCCCCATCTTAAAACTTCTTCCTGAAGTCTGGTTTACACAATAAGTTATACTGAGACAGTGACCCAGTTGATCAGCTCAGTGTCTAACCCCAAAACACCATATGATCAACAGAAGTATATGCAAAGATCTCTACCAAAAATGAGCCTTCACATATTGGAATCATACATGTCTACCGGCACCAAGACTACATTCCCTGACCAAGACTAGCTGTATGCAAAAGAGATATTAACATGTGAATAAATGTGAATGGGTATAAGTATGTGCACACATTTAAGTAATATCAATAAAGCACAAAATGATTACAGCCTCACTCAATGGTGCACTTGAATTTGCTTCTGAATGCATACAAACATACATGGTTGCAATCAGGAAGGTGATAAATTTAAATGGTCACACATCTCTTTGGGTGAATTAGAATGACTATGTAATGTGTGTAGGAGATCTTTCGCAGTCATACAAGGGATGTGCTTAAATTTTATTTACCCCAGTAAAAAGTAAAAGCCCTCTCCCACTGCCTCCCCGTGGAGAGAAAATAATGTTTGTTAGATTGTTATATAATATTTGTCCCCTATACATGATGATAAATGGGGTGGAGAGGTGGGGAAATACTGCATTCAAATAAATCTTCCTACTATGAATGGGGAAGGATATCCAAACTCAGTTCTTATACATAGAAATCTGAGTAATTAATAAGCCGGTGCTCTCAAAGAAGGAACTAATACTGGTGTTTCCTTCTTTTATCTCTCAGAAATAATTTTATGAATCTGGGGTATACCTGTGCTATTTAAACTTGCACATTGTGCCTGGGCTCATGAAAATCAGATATATTAAAATTAACTCATTACAAAATGACAAACCTTCATGCATTTTGGAAAGGTAGGCTCGAAGATATAAATACCTAACCGCTGTTTAATTTGTACAAAGAATCCTGCATATTAATATTTTGTCATGTTACAAATTACCTACATATTTGTTGACATAAAAAAAAATGTAATTTCTAATACAAATTTTTAGCTGATTGTTCATTTGTTAATTCATAAAATATTCATTTTGTACATTTAACATCACCTTCTCCCCCACTAATTTGGTACTGCAGATTAAAACGATTAACTTTATGAACATACTGAGATCATTTTCCTTCATCAATTTCTAGGACAAGAGAACTTTTGATAGCTTTTGAGAAAAACAGTTATCCTACTTAAAATAGCAAAAGTTTTCAAACAGCTAGTAAATAATGTAGATTTATGGGATATAACCTTTTTTCTACTCATCACCCTTCTTAGAAGAGCTGATAGTACACTCTGGGCTTCTTCAAGTAAAGACCAAGGTTTAGTGTTCTCTGCCCATCTGTAAGCTCAGATCATTTAAAATCAAGCTTACAAATTAAAACTGTCCATTCTCAGCTACATTTCCCAAAGACAGGAAAACAGTGAGGTGCTTTCTTCACAGGTGTCTTTCCATCTTTGCCTTTGCTATTACAAAAATGGCAATACACTTTCCAAGTTTATTTAGTATTGAAGAGAGAAAGAAAAGAAACCATGAAGGTAGTATGAGGAGGTGAAAGTTCTCTTTAGGTAGTTTTTTTTCCCCGCAGAAGTTACTCCAAGGCCTTTTTTCTGAATAGAGAAGGAAAGTGAGGGGGTCAGGTGGCCTAGCATTCACTTTTATATACAACCCTATCTTGTCTGGTCTGAACAGAAACTGGAAACATGGTCAGTAGTCAGCAGTGCATACAGGAACTTTCATTTGTTGGGCGGATACCTCCCTCAGTGAGTTCTAAAGACTCGAGCTCGATAACCCCCTGGCACACTATGGAACACTACTGAGGAAGAAAGGCAAATGGGGAATTAAAAAAAACCCTGCCACTCCACTTCTTTCTTCCAGCAGGAATCTTTGATGGATTCTGGTTCCCTCCATGAATACAAAAAGTCCTTCCATATATGAAAGGAGCGAGCCTGGATCCAACACAATAAAGTTTTATTTTCCTTAAGTCTTGCAGTACAAACAAAAAGTAGTTATTTTACGTGGGCTTTGAACACAAATTAACAACAGCAGAAAAGTTGTAGCTGTAATAGGTACATGTACTTCATGACCAGGTAAAAGCCATGAATGTTTGGTGCCTTGCGGAAAAACACCAAATATAGAACACAACTCAGTTCCTTGTAGCCTACAGCTGTTCACGTTTAAAAAACTGAAAGGGCAGTAGGTTAAGCAGTTTTATAATGGCTTCAAATTGTAGGCCATTGTGTATATTACATGCAGTGCCCAATGCACTCTGTGACAAGTCTGACCTAATTCTAGTCTGAGAGCATACTGTTGCAATACTGTTGCTGTTTAAGAAAAGTATAGGAATGTTTAAGTATATTATTTTTGAAATAGCAGCTGATACTACAGAATGAAAATGGTATCAATCCCCCATTAAGACACTGACATATAATAATAGGACAAGCTATTATTATTATTATTATTATTATTATTATTATTATTATTATTATTATTATTTTAGAATAAAATTAAGTGAAGCAGCGCAGGCGCGCATGTGCGAGATCTGAGAGGCAGAGAAGGAGGTACGGTAATAGGATAGAAGGGCGGGCCAGACGGGTGAAAGAGGCGTGTTTGCGCTACCGCTCTGATAGTCTTGGAGACAGGGAGGGCTGGGCAGGCAGGGAGAGCTGACCAATCCAAGCAGGCTTTGTATACAACAACCAGTCAATCGCCGGTAAGAGGGGTAGTCTTATATGGCGAGTATATCCCAAACTCTATATTTTAACTGGAAAAGTTGGGGGTCGTCTTAGACGCCCAGTCGTCTTTTACGCCAGAAAATACTTTTCATATATAAAAGTTATCATTGTGGTTGCCATTCAGAGACATTCAAAATAGGAGACACAAATGTCCTCTTAACTTTATATACTTGTAAACTGTAATGAGAAAAAACACCACTTCATTTTTCTTCAACTGAAAGAACTCTCATTTCCAAAGTCCCCAGAATTGCTTATGCCAAAGTGATTAACCCAAACTGAGTAATTAAATTATCTTTATATAAATAAAAATGACCCCATTGCTAACATAGGAGTATATTCCACTGTCAAAGGCACCAGTTTCTACTACATGTAAGCAATACAGTTTACAGTTTTACAATTTCTCCATGTAATATGTAGATCTGCATTTAAAGAGAGATCATGTGAAACTAACAAACAAAAACTAATGTTGTATACAACTCATATCACCCCACTGACAGAATGCTCTTCGATCTACCAGAGGCTTCCATCGGAAGAATGGGCAGATATGCAAAATATGGTGATTCCCACTGCGCCCCCCCATACCCTCCAATTTCACCTGGAAGTGGGGCTGGGGAGTCTTTTGGAACTGCGTGGTAGAAGCAACTGGGGCTTGAAGAAAAGGGAGCAGGTCACAGAAAATCATCTTTCTTCCTGTTATGCCTGCAGAAGCCTTCACTAAACCAAACAGCATTCAATCAGCAAAGAAGATGTCAATGTTAATCTTTATGTTAAGCCATATATCTTAAAAACCAAACAATGTATGTCAGAAGGAAATGTTGCTGTAGCTCTTCACTTTAAAAAAAATATACATTCAAATAACACTTGAACTGTCTCAAAGAGGTATATAGAGAATTAACAGAGCTACTTGCAAGAGCAAGCGAAGGTATTTATTTATTTATTTATTTATTTACTTATTTATTTGTATCCCGCCTCTCCATATAGATCGAGGCGGTGAACAATTTAGCATGTATTTCGAAACATTTTTCTATACATGCCCCCAACAAGCTGGGTACTCATTTTACCGACCTGCGAAAGGATGGAAGGCTGAGTCAACCTTGGGGCCCGGCAGGATCGAACTCACAACCTTGTGGTTTGTGGCTTGCAGTACTGGTATTTAACCACTGCGCCACCAGGGCTCCCGTCACAATATAACTCTCACAATGATTTTGTCCAATAAGTACAGACATAGATTTATCTGCATTTGCCTCTGGTAGTGAAGGTCATTTTTATAAAGGCTTTTTATAACCCCAGCCCTATCTCCTCCTTGTCCTTGGTCTAGCTGGAGGTTTTATAGCAGGAGCAGCATTGGGAAGATGGTGAAGCAGGGTTGGAGAAATACAGACCTTGGGTGTTGAGTTGCAGCAATTCAGTTGCAATAAACAACACAATAAACAGAGCTTGAGCTGAGAAAGACCAGGATTCTGCTGTAGCCAATCCTGCTGTAACTGTATGTGTCTGCCTACAAAGAGGAAGGCAAACAGCCAAAATCTCTTACTGGGTGTGCATGAACAGCAAAATCAAGAGCAAACTGCAAAACAGCTTGCTCCTCAGCTATGCTCATCATGCTGAAAAAAGCATAGGTCTATAAATTTGGCCATCAAAGTGAAAATCATAGGAAATGTGGAGGGTGGTGAAAGAAAAAGTCATTCTAGATACATTTTGGAAGAAGCCTTCAAGTGGTCTCCAGAAGATTGAAAATGTGTTTTGTTTACTTACCTGACTTGGTTGTTTTATTTCCGAGTGCATATTCTTAGTTTTGATCAAAAAGTTTGCTGAAACATGTCAAACTATTCTTCTTTTTAATGATGTAGGAATCTGTCTCTACATTGCCATGCTATTTCTGCCTCTGGTATCAAATTTTTTGTTTAAAAAGTAACACTCAGAAACAAATCTACTTCATTAATTGAAGTATACCTGTCCCTAAAGTAAATAAGAGTGAATTACTGTTGCTTTGTACTATTACTAGTAAGAAAGCCATGTTGACATGAATGTCACTTTGCCTTCTGCCTCTTAGATCTTACCTCACCATATGTTTCTATAAACTCATTTAACAAAGATTTATTCAACATCAGTATTTTCCAGCAATTAGCTCCCTTTGCACACATACACCCCCCCTTCAGGGAGAAACATATTGTTTTACAGCAAAGTCTCAATTAAGAAGTTTTATCTAAGTGATTTTGTTCAACCTTTAAACATTTCTCTCATTAGTACCTAAACAACATCCAGCTAAAACATCCCTCTACCTGTAACTCTGGCACGGGGTCAAATAGGGAACCAGGAAATACTAGTGCTAATGCAAAAAGCTAGGGCAACAACATTCAGTCAGTGGAACTGGGAGGCACAAAACCACTCACCATTGTGGCCTTCCATACACCCCTAAGACAGCTCTGGAGAACTGGGAAACCTTCCAGAAATGTTTTCAGCAGTATAGACTGGAGGAAAAGAATATTCTGTTGGGAGTGTCAGCAGAATGCTGGATTTGCTACAGCCTTTCCTACCAGGAAGATTGTTTGTGCATATATGAAGACTGTCCTACACACATTATGAGACATACAATTAGTATATGAAAGCACAGTTCAGCATGATGGAGCAGGAGACTATTAAGATCTCAGGCAGCTAGGCTGGAAAAAACCTCTGGAGGTTCTGACGACTCCCAAGACTCATAGTACATGTAACCAGATTTAGAAAGATTAGTGGTATGATAGCATAAGGCAGTTTTGTATGTTTCTTCAGTATGTTATGGTCGTTTTGGTACACAATGCTACACATTTTCAACTACAGTGTTATAAACAGCATTGTGTCCTATGTAGACAATCCAATACTGGATTGTCTGGACGTGTTCATCAGACCATAAATGTTGTGTCTGCTGACATCTTTCCATTGACTAATTAGCAAACAATTTGCAAACAATTTTCATAGATGACTCTGGCCTGTACATAGATAGTACAGCGATTCCCAACCTGCAGTATGCGTAATCCCACAGGCACAAACAACAGCATTTCAAAGTACATGAAAAAAAAAGTTGAATAATGGCAGGAAAAGCATAAAGTGTAAGCCATTCTTGGAGGATGTCATAACTTGGATACAGTTCTTAACTGCCCTCAGCACTGGATTTCGTGTCCTGGCACCTTAAGGAAGTGTGGAGGAAGGAATCATAATGGTAAAGAAAAGATCGACATATGAGCTGAGCTTCTGGCTGCCACTGGCCCACAAACTTTAGAAAAAAAAATCTTTCTTACATAAGTATGCACACACAGCTTTCTACTTAACTTACTGCAACCCGAGCCCTGTCCACACCGGTGACTTCTTGAGCTTTACACACACACACACACACACTCTTCCCTCTCTTTTCCTTATGTCTCTCTCTACCTTGAATCCATCTGAGGGAGGGATGCACATCATCAATTACTCCTCCCCATGCCTTCAGCCAGGAGCAAACTGGATCCTGAGACTGTGTAGAGCATCTAGGTGCATAATGGGGCACAATGGGATGGAGAGGCCCAAGTAGGGTGGCTGGCCTTACACCCTGCCTTTTCTTCTACGGATGTGGGGACATCTCCTCAGAGCTCACAGAAGCTTTCTGATGGGGCTTTTAGCCCCCTCAGGGAAAGGATGTGGCAGTATGTGTGGGGATACAATTTATGAAAATGGTCTGCTAAGGGGTGAAAAAAGATTGGGAATCACTGACATGTTGTTAAAAAGGGCATATTCTCAGTTACAGAAACAGTAAGCCAGGAGGGCCTCAAAAGAAAAAAGACTGGGATAGGAGACAATATGTGACATGGTTCTGTGCTAGCCAGTTTGTGTTAATCTGCCTCTTGCTTTGTGAATTTAAGAATAAAGCGAGAGAATGAAAAAAGTGAGTCCTCCTGTAATGGAGGAATGGATGGTGGGGACAGTCTTGTTAGCTTGACAGGATGCCTTCAGACAGCCAGAACCATTGCAGAAAGTCAGGCCCTATAGGCCTGGAACTAGTGTCCTGCCTAACATTAATGTCTACGGAGTTAGTGGAGTCTTTTAGGGTGGAGGAGATTCTGAATCTCTTTAGCTATGCTATTCTAATTTTTATTAGCTTCATTTTCTGTTTTGTATATTATTATTTGGGGTGAGTACCAATGAACTCCTTTGTGCTCTTTTGGTGTTTATTGCTCACACAGTGACCCTTTTCGCACCTTACCTCATCGTGGCAGTGGGGAGCGGCGCTCACGCGAGCAACAGCTCTTTTTACCTCCCGCATCGCCTTTCTTCTAGCGTGACCGTCGCACTCGCGCCCCGCCCCTTCCTTCCGCAGCGCAGTCTGGGAGCTGTAGGCTGCGCGAGGGGAAGGAAGCGCAACTGGGCCAGCTTGCCGACACACCGCACACAGGTAAGTGCGTGACAGCGCCGCGAGCATTGCGCGAGCGCACAGTATTTTTGGCTTAAAGCCGAAAATCAAAAAATGTGCGCGCGCCCTGCTTTAGCCTCGTGAGTGTCGCACGAGTGGGAGTGCGTCATACGGAGCAACGCTCCCATTCACGCGATGCTCAAGGGGTGCTCATGCAAAAAAAAAAAGCATGCGAAAAGGGCCAGTGATGCGAACTTGAACAACTAAGTGTGCATTTCCTTCAAACTCCTCCCTGTTTCCTCTGTCTTGTGCTTCTTGCTCCTAGGATCAACAATGATAACCCCATGTCTTTTCTGTAAAACTCATGGTCTGCTTTGAAAACTAACAAGTAACAAATTAATTAATGCAATTATGTGAATTAAGCTACTTAAATCATTCATGTTAATGATGGCAAATTTATCTCAATGATTTTAATGGCCAGCATTGACAAAGCAATATGCAGACTTTGTGTCCAGGTAATAGAAATGTCTTATTGGAATAATAAGGCATTTCCTTTTTCTTATGGCCGTGTTGTTTCCTTATATTAATATGAAGAAAATAAACAGTGAAATACTGTAGCATTTTTAAAGACTAAAATAGGGAAAACATCACCATTTATTAATTTTAGTTCTAGTTTTTCAAAATCAAATATTCTTTATTAATGATGCCTCCCATTTTACCCACTAATTAGATCTCTCTCTCTCTCTCTCATACACATGGTGGGGGGGAGAGAGAATGTTATACAAATCCTTTGCTGGCACCTGATATTTAGCAGCTCAGATTTGCTAGAGTGAAAGGGGGATACTGACTGCATTTGCTTCCTGTTTTATTGCTTCTTTTCCAGACAGTCCTTGGATTGTGGTTATTCCTATGACTCTGTTGGAACACAGCCTACCAACATACTTACCTGAACTAAGGACAACAAAATATCTCCAAAATAGCATATTTCTTGTTTGCATTCCTTAAGTGCTAGCATATTGAGTCACACTTTTACCTTTTCTGAACTTATTTTATAAACAAGAACCACTTTAAAAAAAGACTCACACAAATAAATGTGGTCTTATTCAGGATTAGTGTCCTTTAAAATAACTGCTTAGTAAGATCTCTGAAGTCAATAATATTTTAATCACCAAATACACATCTGGATATTTTGGCTTATGTATACTTCACAGAACCTTATTTCTCCTAAATTCCAGAGCAATTTCTTAGATTACTACAGGTCCAACCAAAATACTAAAAGCTGCCGGTAGTTTTAGAGGGTTTGAACTAGCTCTGTGGAGCCCCGCTATGTGTGAATCACAGTGAACATGAAGAAGAATTTCACTTCTCCTAAATTTCAGAGTACAATTGGTCCTCCACATTTGCGGGTTTGACTTTCACAGATTTCATTATTTGTGATTTGATTCAACCCCATCCCCCTACCTCAGGCACTTCTTTTCCGGGGAACCTTCCCTCTCGATGGCGCCATGCTGACCTCCATTTTCTCTCTCTTTTCCCTAACCCTGGCTGTCTGTTCTGTCCACCATGTCATAGTCCCCTTTTCACAGACACACACATTTTGATATTAGCAATTTTTCAACACGATGTCTAGGCATGCCCTGATGTAACCTTCCACAGATTTCACTCTTTTTGAGTTGTTCACCATTTTATATAAGGTGCCCCATTTTACTATGTCATTGTCTATAATGGGATTTGAGCATCCATGGATTTTGTATCCATGAGGGTCCTAGAATCAAACCACAAAAGGTATCAAGACCCCCTGTAATATCTTAGATATTCCAGAATGCCCCTTTAATTTTCTATGCAGGTGCCAAGTTCAGATAATAAAGGAACATAAAAGGTGTTGTTAATGACTATCCTAACATGAAGCTTTCTTCTCCTGAAGACTCATCAAAGTCCTAGCCTAATCCCTTTGGGCTAAGTCAAAACATCTGGTGTCTTGAAATCCAAATTGCAGTCTCACCCCACAATACATACCAAGATCTCCCATAAACCAAAGGCACACACCAGTCTAGCTATTGCTGTGACTAAATCTACTATTCATTTGCTTACAGTGATGAATCTCCATCAGTTTAACTACTCCAAAAAAGTTTCATCACATCAGATCATTACATTTGAGAGAAAAGAGTACAGATATACAAGCACAATTTAAATTCGGCAATAAAAGAAACAATAGATACCGTTCACTTCCAAATCTCTAATTGCATACAGAAACAAGTAGGCACCAAAAAGCATTGAGTTGGGTTTACCTGCTGGGCCTGGTACCTCTGCTGGGCCTGTGACAGATACTGGGCCTGGGGAGGCAAGTGCTGAGGTTGTGGCTGTTGGTTGTAATATGGTTGTTGGCAGTAACCAGTTACACCTTGTGGACCATACTGGGGTGGCATCTGTTGGGGGAAAAAGCCAGAACAGATATAAATTGAAAAGAAAAATCAATGTCTTCAATTCTACTTCTGCTCCCATTGATATACAAGATTAAAAAGTCTTAATTAGAAGTATTTGACTGAAACTGTAACTCTTTCTATTCTATTAAATGAAAGCACAGAAATTTACTTCTCCAATACTCATCCCACCAAATCGGAAAAGCCTAGAACATCCAAGTAACCAATTACGAACAATGCAAATCTCATAATCTCTATAGTAAGGTTTAGATTAGGATCTATGGGCTTCAAAGCAATCACCCATTCAGGCACTGCCCTCATTTCAATACGCTCAGCTTCAAGGAAAGAATGTCATCATTTCACCACTAGATTCAGTAAGCTATTTCCCAAAGATGAATATTATTTCTCTTTTCTGTTTTGAAGCCGCTGCTTAAATGTCCTCTCAGTAGCAGAAAGGACTCAAGAGTTAGGTCAAGTTAGGGCCTTTCCGCACTACACTGTTATAGTGCTATTGTTCCACTTTCAACATCCTGTGGAATTCTGGGGTTTGTACTTTTTACTTTAATGAAGCCAATGAGTTCTCTGGCTGAGAATTCTAAATGGCCCTCCCTAAACTGCAAACTCCAGGATTCAATAAGATGTTGAAAATGAAATAATAGTAATATAACAGTGTAGTGCGGAAAGGCCTTTAGTATATCTTCCTTGCTGGTATCTAATGTATTTGAGAGGGGCCTCTTTAAATCACAAGCAGATTGATACAGAGAAAAGTACTCTTGCAAATGTTAGTTCGTCTAAGCTGCCCAAGCCTTGTAAGGAAAAGATGACCACTATGACCCTTGGGCTTAGAGACAAGACGTATAACTAGTATAATGTGATCCTGCCAGATGACGGCAGTTACAAGTCTGGTCCCTGCATTCTCCTCTACTTGAAGTTTCTGTGTCATGTTCATGGGCACACCATCATACAAAGCATTACTATAATCCATTTGAAAGGTTGCCAGACTGTCAAATGCTGTCCCTTTCCAAGAACATTTGCAGCTGATGAACCAGCCAAAGCTGGAAAATGCACTCATGGCCACTTAAATCATCTGAGCCTCAAGTGCCAGTCTGAGATTAAAGAGGACTCCACGTTACACCCCAATGAATGGTACCAAAACCTGTTGGGAAACCAAGGAGCTGCAACAGAGCTGCCATGTCTAGAGCTGGAAATTCCGAGATAAGGTAGACCACACATAATGAGGGTGGCCAACATACTTAAATGGAAATTAGAGTAAATTAGGGTAAGGTGTGATACTTATAAATACATACTTAAATAAGATATCCATTCTCCACTAAGAAACAAATATGCATACAGTCTGGACAGGGGCAGCAGAATGAGATTAATGGCTAGTGTGTCTTCCTCTGGGAAAAGAAGCTGAGTGGAAAAATTGGGATGAGCAAACCCCCATATCACCCGTAATGGCTATAACTACCCTCTATTTTTTTCTCAACAAATGTCATCTGTCAATACTGACCAAAATATTCCATTACGAAACACATGTGCGTAGCCACACTGAAATGGGTCTAGATATTGACAAGCTGGTGTGTGTCCAGAGGAGGGTGTCCAAAATGGTGAAGAGTCTGGAAGCCATGCCCTATGAGGAGTGGCTTAGGGAGGTGGATATGTTTAGTCTGCAGGAGAGAAAGTTGAGAGGGGACATGATAGCCATGTTTAAATATCTGAAAGGATGTCATATCAAAGTAGAAACAGGCTTGTTTTCCACAACTCCAGAGACTAGGACAAGGAGCAGTGGATTCAAACAACAGGAAAAGAGATTCCTTCTGAACCTCAGGAAGAACTTCCTGATGGTCAGAGCTGTTTGGAAGTGGCATATGCTGCCTCGAAGTGTGGCAGAGTCTTCTTCTTTGGAGGTTTTTAAACAGAGTCTGGATGGCCATCTGTTGGGAGTGCTTTGATGTGTGTTCCTGCACAGCAGGGGGGGTGGACTGGATGGCCCTTGTGGTCTCTTCCAACTCTATGATTCTATAATTAGGAATGAGTAAAACAGGGCCTGAGAGCCACCGTTTTATAGTGGTTTGAGCATTGGACTGTGACCCTGGATGGAGAACAGGGTTTGATTCCCTGGGCCATGGAAACCCACTGGGTGACCTTGGATGCAGCACATACTCTCAGCCCCACAAAACCCTGTAATAGGGTCACCTTAGGGTCACCATAAGTCAGAAACAACTTGAAGGCACACAATAACAAAGTATGGCCTATAGGGTACATGCATCTCCAACACCCCAAAACCCTGAATTTAAAAGTACTGCTGCATCTTCTAGGGAGCATGGGGAACATTTTTGCCATGTTTTGGTCCCCCAGAACTATGTTCAGCCAGCTGGGCCTTTTGATTAGAACTGGAAGCGACTGGAACAAAGCATGCACTTTTTGACACATGTATAACTTTCAACATACAACATCTACATAACATAAAATGTTACCAAATAAACCTGACTGTCGTGTTTGTAGGTGATCCAGCTACGTAATTCATGCAATATACTGGTATCATTTCCGCAGGTAGCTGTAGGAAAAGCACTTCAATTTTTCATGTCAACTTATTTTTGATGTACTGAGATTTTGAATAACTTTGCTAGTCTTCACAGTGAGAGTCAAATAAATAAGTCTGCTACAACAAAACAGTCAATCATTTCTAGGGAAATGTAATCTCTCCTTCCATGAAAACACAACACGATTTCATTGCCATGAATGGATAAAAACTGTCTGCCACAAACACTAGATGTCATTATAAAACTGTTTCCTTTTCTGATGGAAAAGAAACTCAAATCACTGGTATACATTACCGAACAATTTAAACAGCTTTTGACATAACTTTGAACTATGACCTTCAAAATGGCTCTCTGTATAAAAATGAACTTTTTAAAAGCAAACAAACAAACAAACATTTTCTCTTTTACAAATAAATAATGTTCATTGGTTCAATTAAAGTAGTAATAATACAGACAACAGTAGTAATGTCCTTAAGATCCTGTTAAAGCCCTTAGACAAGATTTATCTATTTAGAAGAAGGTGTAGCCTGGTACCTAAAACCAAGGATACCTAAGAAAGTATTTCTGACAATCTTAAAGATGAATAGGTTCACATGACAGTCTTAGACCAGCAGTCTTCAACTAGTAGTATATGTGCCACAGGTGGGACAGTAGTGTTTTCAGAACAAAGAACTTACACTTCTTCAATCCACATGCCTTCTTAGAAGTGTGACCATCTCCTACCAATGTGAACAAAGATTATCCACCTGTGACCTTCTGGCATGACTGTAATAACATTGGCCATGCTGTGTTTCTCCTAATCCCTCATTCCCCCTGTCTATCAACTTGCCCAAAACTGTAGCTATTTCAAGATGGTGGAATGACTGTAAACTAAAAATATTCTTCATAGAAAAAGTTCTTTTTTTTTCTTTCCAACACGATGGTGAGAACTCTTCTTTGATATAGTGAACATTGGGACAGAAAATATTAAAGAGTCTGAGAAATGCTGCGTCAGATGCTTGGGTTCCACTACAGTACAGAAAAAAAAGGTCCTCATAAAAAGAATTTCTTAGTATCTACAAATACAACAAGCAGGAAAGGTGATTTTCAATAATTCTTCCATGACCCAGAAAGCAGCCAAAAACATACTTCAGAACATGAGGAGATCATCTGGGACAACATGAGAGGTTACACAGGGAGTATCAGTAAACAGGAAGAATCCGCTAAAATGGCCTCCCTTCCTTTTGCTTTCCATGAACAGAAGGGCATTTTTAGATACAATTCAATTTCTGCTACTAAATGCTTTTGTAATTCTGTACAACTGCTCACAGGAATACGAAGCATGTTAGTCATGTGAATCTAGGATAGATTCTGCTGACCCACATGCCTCCTCACATACGATGCTAGCACATACAAACTGGTATCCCTCATTTCAGTGGTAGTACTTCCTGGAATCTTTTATCTACTTTGTTATTAAACCTTAAATATTAACTTTAATATAAAACCTAATTTTAAGAACAAAAGGATACATGAAAGGAATCTAGCTATTAGGATAATGATTCCATTATGAAATAATTAGAGGCAGATACTATAAGGAAACCCAGTGGTGGAAAGGCAGCTTTCTTCTAAGACACAAAGGCCATTTCTGCACTAGTCTGTTATAGTGCGGTGATTCCACTTTCAACATCCTCTGGAATCCTGCAGTTTGCAGTTTTGGGACGGGCCAGTCAGATTCCAGAGGATGTTGAAAGTGGAATCATTGCGCTATAACAGGCTAGTGTGGAAATGGCCAAAGAAAAGGTGTGCAGGGAAAGGGCTTCTGGAGACAATTAGCAGCAGACTCATCTATCTAACCCAGAGACAAGGCCTATACTACAGTCATGTAACTACAGGTTTATCTATTATTCTTACAGATAACATCATTAAAATATCAGTTTCATTTCTATTCTAATGGGTTTTTTTAAGTAAAAAAAATAATCCCACTTTCCCCTATTCCAAAGTCCTCTCCTTGATTCCAACTTAAGCATCAGCTCTGAAACATCAGATCCGGTGTAAAGTTGAAGGCTTTCACAACCGGACTCCATAGGTTGTTGTGGGTTTTCCGGGTTTTGAGGCTGTGTTCTATCAGTATTTTCTCCTGACGTTTTGCCTGCATCTGTGGCTGGCATCTTCAGAGGATATGAATATGAATTACTAATAGAACACGGCCTCAAAACTCAGAAAACCCACAACAACCATCAGACCTGGAATTAGCAAGTGACCTGATTAACTGTTTTCTGATTTATATTTTTCTCTTTCAGAACAAAGCACATAATCCTAAAAGCATTCTTTATTGAAATAAGTAAGAAAAAGATCCTTCCAGGGAGAAGATTTCAACTTTTTATTGGAAGGGTGAGAGGTCAGTAATTTATCTGGGTAGAAAATGAATACATACCTTTAACTTTCCCCATGCAAGAAATAAAGTAGTTTTTACTGGAACCAGATCTAAGACTTACAACACTCCTCTACATACCTAGAGGTTAAAGGAGCACACATCAGCTGAAAAACAGAAGGAGGAAGTACTGAACTCTGTTCCTTCCAGAACCATGGGCATCAGTACAGCTAGAGCTGCGTACCTCTGGAAAAGAATGCTATTCTAATTCGGGCCTGTAATAAGCAATATCTACGTCAAAAACTATCCACAGACATTAGCAATAGCAAAAGTAATTAGCTCCAGAAGCACAAGCTAAAACTTCTTTAATATTTATGGGGAGTCTTCAAGACACTGAAGGCGAAGAAATTAATAGTAGTTCTGTTAAGAAATTTTTGCATTCTTTCTCTGTTCTGCAAACACCCCATCCCATCCCACAGTGGATATCCCCAAACAGGAAAACAACAACAACAGAACAATACAAAATTTGTATGTATTGTAAGCAAGCTAGAAATGATGGGGGAGGAGTATGATGTACTGATTAAGGTAAAAGCCTCCGCCACTTCTCATTCCCAGCACACTTAGCTGTCTGCCTTCATGTGTCTTTGTCAGAAATCACTTTGTTATTTTGAGCAGAATCCAAATGTTTGGACAGAGAGGGCCAAAAATTTGCTCCATGCCAAATATGAACTCATACAGTTCAAATCCAAGCGGGAGTGGCACCTGCAGCAAGAAATGCAGAACAAGATTTTTGGCACAAAACTCAGAAGTGACTAGAAGCCTAATTCCAATCTTTACTTCTGGATTGTTCAGTTGATTTGGGGTGACCTGGGGAGTGTCAGTGTGATGTTTAGGGTAAACTGGCACTCCAGCTCTCTCTCTCTCTCTCTCTCTCTCGCTCTCTCTTTTGTGATTGCCTATTTTTAGGAGTTCTGAGCACTTGAGGACAAAAAAGGACTTGGGAAACATTTCTACATTTTCCTCAAACCTGAAATACAAAGGGAAGTCAGAATTCATTTAAAATTAGCTATATTAAGGGATCATTTGAACATGTTATTCTCACTTTATGAACGTAGAATGTCTGCTTTTTTAACAATGTGACAAAGTTTAAAGTATCAATTTTCCCCATCATCCAAGTGCAGTTGATTTCCTCCTCGCCCTGCATACAAAATGTTCTTCATTTTTTTTTTTGTGGGTTCTCCTTTTAATTCATGAATTGGTTAGGCATTTGGAAAATGCGCTTATACTCAAAATAAAAAGGTTTTGCTCTAAATTACAACCAACATTGAACTCACTTATAAGTGTATACAAAAATTAACACACAAGTGTGTAATTGTAGTTTTATGTTCGAGTGCCCCAATTATGCACTTTAAAGCACATTCAAAGGAGTGATTTAGGGCATTCAATACCTCAGATCCATAAAATCTCCAGAGTACTTTTGTGACAAGACAGCTGCATAAAAAGGAGTATTCCAAGCCATAAAACAAACAGAATTATAAAGATTAATTCAAATTTAACAAATATGAAACCGAGAGAAAGAGAATTTCTTATTATTCACAAGTAAGTATCTGGGTGTACAAGAATTTGTACTAGATTGGAAGTGCATAAAGAAGACATTTTCACAAACCAAAAATATTTAAGGCACAGTATGAGATTCCAAGGTATAAATATTGCTCTTTCTAGAAAGCACTACTTCAGCTCATCATCTCTCCAAATATTTGTAGTGGTTATCACCATTTGGAAACACTATTACTTTCAACAGGAGCAACACACCAGATTCTACAAATTTGTTTTTCTTTCTCTTGTAAATTATTCATTCTTTCTAAACATAACAAATAAAGTAAAAGTAGCAACATGTTTAGAAACAATCCCTTGATATATCAAATTTTCAATTCATAGTAGTATCATTTAAGGAGACTCCTCCAGAAACATTTTCTAGGAACAAACTTCTGAAGGAACCATCTTATTCACCTGGAACCCTAAGACCTTTAACCCCTGCCACAACTGTTATCCAACATCAGACATTCACTTATACTTTTGTTTTAAGAGGCCAACAAATCTTTGGTTATAAGGCTATGTTACAACAAACTACAGTTTGTTTCTTCATTTGAGAGGAAGTATAGGAAAGTGTTTCACATAAACTGCATTAATACCGCCACCTTTTTTCAAATTTCACTGCATTTTGGAACACCTCCCCATGATATTTTAAGTCCAGGCAAGCCATTTATTTAAGGGGAAGCAAGAAACCTGAGTTCCATTTTACTTCCTTATTAAATAAAGGGCTTACCTCAGACTGACAGTAAAACATAGCAGTAAAATATAGCAAAACTGTAGGAATGTGTTCTGACTCCGATATTTTTGAAATAATTAAAATCCAAGGGGGCAGGCGGTGGCAGCTTCCCATCTCTTGTTTTTATGGTTAAGAAACATGGTTTAAAGTTTAGCTGTAACAGCTAAGTACAGTTAATGTAGCATATCTTGATTTCAGTAAGGCCTTTGACAAAGTTCCCCATGACATTCTTGCAAAGAAGCTAGTAAAATGCGGGCTGCACAGGGCTACTGTTAGTTGGATTTGTAATTGGCTGACCGATCAAACCCAAAGGGTGATCACGAATGGCTGCTTTTCATCCTGGAGAGAAGTGACTAGCGGAGTGCCACAAGGTTCTGTCCTGGGCCAGTGCTGTTCAATATTTTTATCAACAACTTGGAGAAGGAATAGAGGGCATGCTCATCAAATCTGCAGATGACACCAAATTGGGAGGGGTTGCTAATACGCCAGAGGACAGGATCAAAATTCAAATTGACCTGGATAGATTGGAGAGCTGGGTCGAGGCTAACAAAATGAAATTCAACAGAGAGAAGTGTAAGGTCCTACACTTAGGTAATAAAAATGGAATACAGAAATATAGGATGGAGGACATGTGGCTGGATAGCAGTACATGTGAAAGGGATCTCGGAGTGTTAATAGACCGCAAGCTGAACATGAGTCCGCAGTGTGATGCGGCAGCCAAGAAAGCCAATGCAATTCTCAGCTGCATCAATAGGAATATGGTGTCTAGATCGAGGGAGGTACTGGTACCACTCTACTCTGCTTTGGTTAGACCTCATCTTGAATACCGTGTCCAGTTCTGGGCACCCCAATTCAAGAAGGACGTGATCAAGCTGGAGCCAGTCCAGAGGAGGGCGACCAAAATGGTGAGAGGCCTGGAAGCCATGCCCTATGAGGATAGACTTAAGAGAGCTGGGTATGTTTAGTCTGCAGAAGAGAAGGTTAAGAGGAGACATGATAGCCATGTTTAAATATTTGAAGGGATGCCATGTAGAGGAAGGAGAGAGCTTGTTTTCTGCTGCTCCAGAGACCAGGACAAGGAGCAATGGATTCAAGTTGCAGGAAAGGAGATTCCACCTGAACCTCAGGAAGAACTTCCTGACAGTCTGGCAGTGGAATCTGCTGCCTGGGAGTGTAGTGGAGTCTCCTTCTTTGGAGGTTTCTAGGCAGAGGCTAGATGGCCATCTGTCGGGAGTGCTTTGAGGGTATTCCTGCATGGCAGGGGGTTGGACTGGATGGCCCGTGTGGTCTCTTCCAACTCTACATTTCTATGATTCTATGATCAAATATGCATGCAAAAGCTCCCAAACTTCTCCTCAGGGCCCTCACAGGGGAGAGAAAGAATGCACAGTCCTAATAGTTTGAGCATTGGACAATGACTCTGGAGACCAGGCTCAAATCCCCACTCAGCAATGGAAAACTACTCAGTGACCTTGAGCAAGTCACACTCTTTCAACTGCAGAGGAAGGCAAAGACAACTCCCCTCTGAACAAATCTTGCCAAGAAAACCACATGATAGGTTTCCCTTAGGATCATCATAAGTTGGAAAAAAATTGAAAGCACACAACAACAAAGAAAACAACAACAACTTGGCTTGTTCTCATTAGAATAACCCATGACCTTCTCCATCTAAAAAAGTAAAAGGTACAAACATTCTCAGATGCACTTACACATTAATTTTAGGATTTTTAGTATTATTTTTGACTTGCCACAGTTTATATAATAAATGCACTGTTGCTGTTGTGTACCGTTTCTGACGTATGACAACCCTAAAGCCAATCTATCATGGGATTTTCTGGGGCTGAGAGTGTGTGGTCCACCCAAGGTCACTGAGTGGGTTTCTGAGTGTGGAATTGAACCCTGGTCTCTAGGGCCATAGTCCAATGCTCAAACCACTAAACCATGCTGTCTCTCCCTAATAAATGCATTATTCTTACTAACTATATACAGACAGATACTGTATATATACCTATAGTCAAGGAACACAGACCTACATCTACACTACTACCAAATACCACAGCAGTATTTACTATTTATACAGTTCAGTAGAATATCCACTAAGATTCCTAAAAAATGGAGATATGGGCAAAACAGAGGAAACAGTTTAGTAGGAATTGCTGTCTATTTTGGAAGAAACTACTTGCCCATCTGCCCTTCTGGACAGAAATTTAATAACTTGCTATTTTTATAAAGAACATAAGGGGAGTAAAGCAACTCCATCACCTTCCTATATAACCACAGCTGCCAAACTGGATGTGCCAAAGAGGAACGTTATGGAATTTTTAAAAGATAACTTCTGCTAAGACTACATTGTCAGCTTTATAACCTTGTGGCTGTGACAAGTGCTCTGAATGCTGGACTGAACCAGCTAAGCTATGGGAATTAGAAGAAAGCAATGAGGCAAATTAAAACTATTAGCTTACCAAGGTATAAACAAATAGAAGTGGAACCTGCCACACATCCTGATTCTATGCCCATTTAATTGAATTTTCTGCATATTCATTCAGACAAAATGCAGAGCAACTTACCTACTTACAACAAAGTGTGCATAAAATGGCAGCTCAGCTGAACAAAACCAAAACCCAACATACAGGAAAAAGCTTTATAATTTGGATATGAATTGATAACTTTTGCCACCTGAATGGCAAGAGGTCACACAACTGACCAAAACAGCTCAAATCAGCCCAATCACAAGACTTTATTTAGGCACCAGAAAACTTAAAAGTGCAAATGGCACAAGTTCTTTAAGATATACCTGCAGGAACTGCAAAGAAGACAAATTGGAGAAAAGGATTCCAGTTCCCTAGGATCAAACCAACTGGATGGCAGATGGACATCCCCTTATGGTAAGACAAATTGTGAATAAAAAAATACAGAACACTTCACAGATTTGCATGTCATCCTTGTGTAGTGGCCAGTACTAATCTCCTTAAGCTCAGTTAGCAGACCAGACAGAGAACTTCCGAACTTCCTGGCTGACCCGCATCCCAACCAACCAACCAACCAACGAGGCAGGCATTTGACTGGCTGGCTGAAAACAGCTGATCCAGGAAGCTTACAAAAATACTGTAGGCTCATGGGAAGTAACTGGGCCCAAACCAGCACGAAAGTGATGCGCCCACCGCTCCACAACACCCACGAGAGGGGTGCAAAAAGGATCCCCACATATGAGACCTTTACTTGTTTGAGAGGCCCAAATAGCTAACATTTAAGCCGTATGAAATACTTTACAGTTCTGGAAATTTTGAATAATATGTCAATTGTTTACACCAAAGAACTGGATTTCATATTGGACATTTTTCTCTACATAACATTTCCTACATATTATGTTCTTCAGTTCTTAGATAATCTGATCACTCTTTCTCCTTTAGAGACTAATTTTTGAAGTAATGATTCACATACATGAATATGAAAAATGTACAATACTTTTTTAGTTAAAAAAAAAGTTTAAAAATTAATACGTCCTGTAGAATCTTCTCCAGCCTTTTAGCAGATGAAACCATTTTATGTGCTTTCTGTTATCACTACTTGATCTCTTTACACTGAAGGATAGGGAAAAATTTCTAGTGCAATAAAAAAATCCAAGTTCAAAATTAACCAATTTGGGTTTTTTTCTGCTTTTATGTTAAATCAGATTTTTGTTTTATCAGTGTATGGTTATAACTTCTGTTGTTCCCCAGCTACGAAGTGTTCCCAACCACCCCCTAAAGCAAATTATAAATCTTTTGAACAAAGAAACCAACAAACCTTAGTGATTTGGGTGGCAAGAGAGACAAGAATCATTTCCCAATATTCTTAAATCATTATTTAGTCTCCTCATAAACACAGAAGAACAGCAAATGCTAATTGATGGCTAGCTATCTCATTAACAACTTAAGTAATTTCTAATCTAATTTCTATTAGTATGTGCCATTCCCATGATGTGTGTAAAAAGATTTTTTGTTAACAATTCTTACACACATTATGTACTAAATATGGGATGTTTCAAAACTATTTAATCTACCGTATATATTCATGGATAAGTGGATATCATGTATAAGTTGAGAGCAGGCTTTGGGGCCAAAATTATGGATTTTGGTATGACCCATGGTTAAACCAAGCGTAAAACTTAGGGGCATATAATACAAAAATCTTTTCCTCTCCTTTAAAAATGCATGGAGAGAAGAGCTAAAGAGAAGGTCAGGATCTGTTTATTTAAAGGGTTACAATGGAGGGGGAGGTGTAAATTGCATTGACGATCTTAAAATGTCTACATCTATACAAACATAGATGTGGAGGGAGAAAGAACAAAGAAAGCAACCTGCTACACTTCCACCCCATTACTCCTCCTTTACCCAAAGTAGAGAAAGAAAAACAGCTTCCCTCCTTCCTTACTTTCTGTTTTAGACTAAGTGGCATTCAGCAACAATGTGGGGGAGCCCAAAGAATGAGGCACACCCACCATTTTGGGTGCTTGAGGTGAAGACGTGCAGTGGTAGCCATTTTTAATAATGGCTTCCTGTATAAGCCTCACCTCCCAAGGATAGAAGAGAGGCTGCAAAGCCTTGTGAGGCACCTGTCAGAAGCCCCTATGAAAAATGGCTGCCACTGCTCCACTCTACTTCAAGCGCTCAAACTGGCAGGGAGCACAGAGCTCATCCAGCCAGCCCCATCTGTTTCCATCAGTGACCTGTGGATAAACTGATCCAGTTTCAAGAAAGTGATTTTTTTTTTTGTCAAAAATTTTTCAACTTATACAGAAAAACATACAGTATTTCATTTTTACTACTGATAAATCTGGTTAAAACCATTCTTTGGTCATTTTTGCACTATACTGTTATAGTGCCATTATTCTACTTTCAACATCCTATGGAATCCAGAGGTTTGCAATTTAGGAAGGGGCATTTAGAATTCTCAATCAGGAAGCTCTTTGGCCTCAGTAAACTACAAACCCCAGAATTCCACAAGATGTTGAAAGTGGAACAATAGCACTATAACACTGTAGTGTGGAAATGGCATTAGTGTTATACAACATGTACATTTATGACCTATTTTATTTCTATATGCCAAACCTGCTTTTGTGATACCTATTTCAAACTCATGAGAATGTTTCTCTTACATGGATCTTTACCAGGCTAGACTTTCAAAACAACACCACATAATCATTCCAATATTCGCTTTTTCTGAATTGTACATTAAAGTTCTCCAAATTCTTTTTTTAATTTATGCAATAACATCCTGCCATTTTAGTTATGGTAGTAAAATATTTGACTTAAACTTAATAGAAAGTGGATGATGTAAGCCTGCCTCCTTTAGTACAATCAAAGATATTATTTAATTCCAGTCCTGTACTTTACGTTTCTATAGAATCCAATAATCAAGAATATCCCATTAATCCCTTGGGATTAAATATTTTACAAGACAATCCTCTTGTCCAGCTAGGATGGCTACCATTACACATGAGCTTATGACCACCTAACTCATATGGATTCTGTGCTCTCCTGGCAGCAATGGTAAGAGCACAGTAAGAGCAATGAGCTAAAAAAGGCAGGCTGGCAAGAACAACAATGTCTATTTGGTACGAAGTCTCTGAACAACTTGAGGTATCAGCCACCAACTGCTCTGTCATTCCCACCAATGCTCCAATATCAGTCACACATAAAAAGCACCAAGAACATAAGCAAGAACATCAGTCATAACAACTAGAACGTAACTTCTAGAGCATATGAAGAACTCTGCCCATTAGAAAAATATTCACCATAGCTATGTGGTCCATAGCTTCCTTGGGACAGTTGATCAAATCACTTGGCAGCTCAGAGACAGAAAAACAGCAACCCTTTTGGCAAGGAAACAACCTGGGCCATACTGAGCTGCTACTACTAGTCACAAAAGTCAGCTCGCTCCACAGTCCAGCAGCTAGAAAAAATACAGAAATATAGACCTAGGAGGAAGCCTACTGTGAGATGATGATGCACAAAAGTAATACTAACAACACTGGACATATAAATATTAATGTGAGGGAGGCAATTGGGAAGAAGGCTATTTGAACAAGGAAAAACTGATGTAGCCATGTGGGCTTCCTACAAGCTTATGGACAAAAGAAAACTGGCAGTGGGAAATAAAAGAGGATGGTTTTAATCCCAGACTTCAGAGAAGAAGGCAAAGTCAGCCATCCACTCAGAAACAGCAATTTTAGGTAGTAATTGAGAACAACAAAAGGAATACAGTCCTCACTGTTTTACAAAGCAAGACACTAATCACACAGACTGAAAACCATATCACGATGAAACACTATAGCTTCTTAGAGGCCTAAGCTAAGTCACATAGCTTTTCTTTCCCATCCCATGTGTCTGACAATTCAAGCCCTAATTCCAGCCCCCCCACAGGACTGCAGTTCAGTGGAACCCCACTAATTAAGAACTTGGAACTAATGAATTACTTGCAGTGCGTTACTTTGGTAACTATTTTTTGCAACATGAAAGGGTATTATACTGGACCCTCCTTACCTATGGCCTCTGGATGTGTAAAACTGAGTGATCACATCACATCCCATACATAAAACTGTGGTGACTTACATATGGATGCATTTTTTCTTATTCATGGTTGTTCCTGGAATGGAACCTCAGCAGATACAGAGGGTTCATATTTTTTTTTTTTTTGCTTGTAACAGGTAGGACTGTATTAAAAGATGTAAAATTGCCAGAAATGTTGAAGCTATTGGGGAAAAACAGGTGTTCTTTCTGGATAAAAACCATACACATTTTTGGAAAAATTAAAAAAATGCAGTAGTACCATCTTTTAGAAGTATAAAATGCACTGTACATGTTTGATATATTGAAAGCATAATGGATTCAGAAAAATAATTACAAATTGAAGTTACTTTTTATTATTTTTATTTACTATATATATATATGGGGGAAGGTGGGGGTTAAAATGTAGCTACAAGGTCCTCAACTGTAAGGAGCTCCTGAACAATAATGAAACTCTTTGGTTTTGCCCGTTTATGAGAACAGGGACAAATGAGGAAAGCAACAATATTAATAAAGCAAAGGGGATTGTTTTGTTTCTTCTAGTCTTCCACAGTGTAAAACCCACATAAAGAATTCATCCATGTAAAAAGAACTAAGAAAAGGTAACCAAGAGCAGGAATTGCAATAATTTTTATAAATAATGTCAAGGAACAAACACAAGTATGTTGTCTCTAAGTAATTTACTCCCCATTCCCCATTCTATTTTTTTTCACATAATCAATCATTTCCAGAATTTTTCTTCCAGAAAAAAATGGCTTAGGGAAATAAAAAAAGAAGGAAAGATGTGTGTGTTTTTCCCTAATTTTTTTTCTGTCCCCCCCACAGAATGCCCCCCCGGACACTCACATCTTTAATCTTATCTAGCTATATCTCCTCCTGTGCTCATTCAGATGCTAGTCAATATGGGCTAGCTAGTTCCCCTTTCTGCTAGAACATGTTATGCCCCTGTACATGCATGTGCACAGACACGAAAACTTCATCCAGTCCAATTCTATGGGGTTGTGTGATGGGCCTAGCGCCCCCATGGGGTAATGATGCCTGAAGTGGCCTCCATCAATTATACACAGTGTTGGTGGAATCTGTTTTTTAAGGTCAGTTGTCAGCAAACCAGTCTTCCCTATGCAGCACTGGTACCAAGAAGAGCATTATGCAGGTTTTCCCTTTTAGACAAACACAACTCAAAGTAGCTTACCTCACTCAGTTATTAATAACAACACAGGAACTCTTCTAAGGGCAAGCATATGGTAAGAATAATGCTTCCAATCTACCAAGTAGCTACTCCTTTGACTATCCTTTTGCAACAACTTTCAACAGCAGGCTGGAAGGTCTCTCCAAATCTGCTTCTACTTCTGAGAGATATTGAGGTTGGTCAGACTTCTTGGAGCATTCACAATTCACACTCTTGCTTTTCACTCCATCCTAAACTCATCCCCTTCCTCTTCCTAAGATGTCCTGACGTGGGGCTCCCCCTAAATCTCTCTCACTGCACCAGCCCCATATGCAGGGGTTGATGCTGTGGACTGGCTGGGTATTGCCCTTTACCATACTCAGCAGACTTGCCTCCACATCCTTCAGAGGCTTCTTGGGGACTCCATACCCATTCCTCCTCTGCCTTGCTCATTTAGGTCCAACAGAGAATGTCAGGATCCAGGTAGTTCCAATCTCCTTCTCTGTTGTTCCACTACCATGTTCCCCTTTCCTTCCCATCACCCATCCTTCCACTTTGTTTGTCCTGTCCTCCTTAAACTCCCCGCCCTCTCTTAATTTCTACTCCCCTGTCCCTCAATTCCAGAAATTCTATGATGCGGCCAGGGAGAGTAGGAAGCTGCATCTCCCAGTTCTTTCTTCTCTGGGCACTGGGGTCACAGTGGCAAGACCCCAGTATTCATCCTGCCACAGCAAAAATGTATAATCAGGAGTATCAAGTGATTCAAGAGGACAATAAAGAGACGCTCCTTCTTGGAACTGGTGGGATGTAGCAGTGTCATGACCTAGTTCACATTCTTTCACAATGCGAAGACAGTTGAGAAGAGTATCAGAAAGGGACATAATGCTCTGTTAAGAATCATGAGAGCAAAGAGACAAAAGTACAGGTCTCTGAGAAGACAAGTATTAGTAGTTTTTTCTTCCTGTATTTGCTGTTAGCCCTAGCTATCTGTTGCTTGTGCAAAGTGTGTTTTGTTGAACTTTTAAATCAGCAAAATTCCCATATGTGTCCTCCAAGTCATACAGACATAGAGAGAACAATGGCTACTAACAATTCTAGTAAGATTGTTTAGTTGGATCTGTAATGGTAGAATATTTTTTTTCTTATCTTGTTCATTACAGCTTGGTTTGGGGGGGTCAGGGCTCTTTTGTGTTTTAGTAAGTTAATCTTTTAATAGGTTAGTGTTTTTAGTTTACTGTTTTAGTATTATGCTTTAATTATAATTCATATCTTAAAAATAGTTTATGTTCTTTTTGCTTTAAACAAATACATACATATATACATACATAACTATAAAGCAGACACACTGAATCAACGGCTGAATGGTAAGTCAATATTTTCATAAATCCCACTAATTCAAGTGAGAATGAGCAACTGAGTTCAGGACTACACATTACTTTGAAGCTACATTTAACAAAGGTCTAGCAGGCTCCTTCTGCTTTGCAAACCACCCTCAAGAGAGGGGGCAAACTGACTTGGGAAACAGACAGCAGCAAAGATTTGTACTTAGAGTGGAAAAAGGATGAGAGAGTAGGCAGTTTCCTCCTGAAAAGTTGTATTAGTTTTACCTCTATAGGGTGTCAGTCTCATGTTTGCATAACAAAAGCATCTCTGCCAAGGATAAAAGGAACTGAAGGTGTAGGGTAGGGGGGTAATTCAAGGGGGAAAATGGGCAAAGCGAGGGTTAGCATTCAGTTCCCTTATATTTGGTGCAAGGAGAAAGGACCTCCCAAATTGGGAGGGGTTGCTAATACGCCAGAGGACAGGATCAAAATTCAAATTGACCTGGATAGGTTGGAGAGCTGGGCCAAGGCTAACAAAATGAAATTCAACAGAGAGAAGTGTAAGGTCCTACACTTAGGTAGAAAGAATGGAATACAGAAATAAAGGATGGGGGACACATGGCTGGATAGCAGTACGTGTGAAAGGGATCTCGGAGTCTTCATAGACCACAAGCTGAACATGAGTCAGCAGTGTGATGCAGCAGCCAAGAAAGCCAATGCAATTCTCAGCTGCATCAATAGGAGTATGGTGTCTAGATCGAGGGAGGTACTGGTACCACTCTACTCTGCTTTGGTTAGACCCCATCTTGAATATTGTGTCCAGTTCTGGGCACCCCAATTCAAGAAGGATATGGACAAGCTGGAGCAAGTCCAGAGGAGGGCGACCAAAATGGTGAGAGGCCTGGAAGCCATGCCCTATGAGGATAGACTTAGAGAGCTGGGTATGTTTAGTCTGCAGAAGAGAAGGCTAAGAGGGGACATGATAGCCATGTTTAAATATTTGAAGGGATGCCACGTAGAGGAAGCAGAGGGCTTGTTTTCTGCTGCTCCAGAGACCAAGACAAGGAGCAATAGATTCAAGCTGCAGGAAAGGAGATTCCACCTGAACCTCAGGAAGAACTTCCTGACAGTCAGGGCTGTCTGGCAGTGGAATCTGCTGCCTGGGAGTGTAGTGGAAGCTCCTTCCTTGGAGGTTTTTAAGCAGAGGCTTGATGGCCATCTGTCGGGAGTGCTTTGAGGGTGTTCCTGCATGGCAGGGGGTTGGACTGGATGGCCCCTGGGGTCTCTTCCAACTCTACATTTCTATGATTCTATGACCATCTTGACTGCAATATACATGGCAGTTATGTATAGTCTGTACCTCATTGTTCAGATTTACCACCTAACATACATTTTTGTATTACTAATAAATTTCTTTAAGCAAACAGAAAGTCACCACACATACTCATCAACACTTGTTAATGAAGCAGTCAAGAAAAACAAGCTACTTTCTGATCTATGATTAGACATATGTATATAAGATTTATCTTCTATTTCTGAGAATGAGTGTCAGACTATATTGAAAACCCTGCTTGTGTGATCTTAGCAACTTAATTTATTAAGAAAAAGCTGTCAGTCAATCCTATGTTATCATGTGAGAAAGCAGAACATGAAGTTATGATTAGAAGGCATCAAGTTATCAACTGCACTAACAGTTCCATCTTGATTTATGCTTATTTTCTTATGTAACTATACTGACACTCTGAGGGAAACATTTCATCTATAAGATTCTGTCAGATAAACGACAACTGAGTAAAGCATCAATTCTTCAACAAGTTCCACTCTGATAATTTACCACTGCTTACTGGAAAAGTAACAAAAGCCTTTTTATGTGTTATAGAAACAAATTTATTTTTCATATGCAGGAAGTAACAAACACTATGATACAAAAGTACACATCAGAATTTTACTTATTTACAATAAAAAGGAGGAAACATAAGCAATAAGGCAAATTGTACAGGGATAAAATGAAGCTAAGTTAAATGTACATAGCTTTGTTTCATTTATTTTGACAGCTATAGCTTAGAAAGCATTCGTAATAATACTTCAAATATTCAACACTGTCTACTTTCACAAATACTATGGATTATTTGGTATTTTGAAAAACTGTTTACTATGGGCTTCACCAATGGAAACAATAGATGACATTGTAATACTTTTCTCACCAGCTTGGAGAAAATGTGCTTTCTGAGTCAACATATTTTACTTTTTTTCTCCTCTATGATGTCAACAATATGCTTATTTGTTTATGGAATTCCTTCCCAAGGGATGTGCAGTTTGCCACACCTTCTACTTGAAAATTCACCTCTTTCAAAGGGTTTTAAATAGATGTCTTATATTGAACATGCTGCTGTTTTACTGATATTTTATTACTGTGGATGTGGGAATATTTTTATCCTTGCTGAATGATGTTTTAAGGAGTTGCTGGCTTTTGTATTTTTTTAACTTTTATTATAATGTGTTGTACTGCATTTTTTCATACTTGCCTTTGTTCACCATCTTAGGTCGGCTTTGTTCAAAAAGGCAGCTTATAAGGATTAAAACAAATAAATTTAAATAAGAGTAATCACCTTCTATTGATTTACTACATTTCTCATTTTTTTCTCATTTGCCTCCAACTCTTAGGAGAAGGGCACAGCAAAACCCTCATTCTCCCTGACAGACAACCACAAGCTGACTTTCTGTTTCTTTACAATCTTTTACTACACACAAATTGGGATCACAGCTACGAGCAAGACTTCTGAGTTTCTTCCTCCATTGCTCCCACAGTGCAGCTAGATGTATCTGAGACCCTTATTAATGTCACAGGGTCCTAATCTTTATTCCAATGTAATCTGGAAAATCAATCATGTTTTCACTACAGAGAAGCCCGCTGGTGTAATCTCCAGGGTAAAGATGTCCATCTTGGAGTCTCCCAGGGTTGCCCTGCCCAGGCACTAGGTTTTGGCCAGACCACATTACTTGGTCAGGTCAAACTTTCTTGTCTGGCTCCTGCTCATGTCTCTTCCTGACTGGATGGTGCTGCCTGACTCCCCCACCTATGGAAGAGAAGGACAGGACCAGAGAACACCCATCTGGTCCTTATACCTCTCATCCTTTCAGGCCATGGACTGAGATGCCAGTACTCTGTGGGGTGGCATCCACACCTGTGCATGCTTTCAAATGTCCTCTTTGCCCTCCCTTGTTCCCAACTATAGAAGCAGCAGACTGGCAGCAGGCAAGCTTGGATCCCTTCCTCTGGCACTCAGGGCTCCTCTCTGTGGAACTGAAATTCTGAGAGAACAAACCAGTGGCTGCAGTGCTTTCACCTTCTCTGCTGGCATTTCCTACTGCCTCTCTCCTCAGGTTCCTGGTTCCTCTGCTCTTTATTCACTGGTGCTGGTAACATGTCTCATATTCTATCATCTCCATTCCCTACCCCATCAGTCACACCTGCCTTTCTTCTGCCCTGCTGTGCAATACTGGAGACACACAATGTCTGTTCATGTCACCACCTCCATGTACCCCACTTGGGGCTCTTCAGGGGCATGGCCGGGAGCCAGGAGAGCCAGCAATGACAGGAAAGCAACATGGACTGCATATTAAATAAACACTTGCTTCACAAATAAAAGTGATAGGCAAATAAGACTTACCATGATCTCTTATTTTGTCTCTATACACTGTTTGTTAAGGTGTACTTTATTTTCCAAATGTACCAATTTGGCTTGAGCAGTAACAGATGAATTCTTGAATTGCATCTAACAATCCTACTAGGGTATAGTAACCTTTTAAATTGTTAAAAAAAACAACCTTCCAGTTTGAGGGAAAATGTAGAGTGTAGAATACTGAAAGATCTATGCAACTGAAGTAGCTGAACAGCAAAATAACTATTTCCCCCAAAATTGAAAAATATTCCTTTTGAAGCAAAAACCACGGACCATGTCAAGCAGCAGATTCCATCATATACAACCCATCAGACAACCATCCCACAGAAATCTTTTGTGTTAGTTACATGTTGTCTTTATTATGGCCACATATTCATGACCATTTTGTGTTTGAGCACTGGACTATGACCGTGGAGACCAGAGTTTGAATTCCTGCTCAGCCATGGAAACCTACTGAGTGACCTTGGTCATGTCACACACTCTCAGCCCCCAGAAAACCCTGTGATAGGTTTGCTTTGGGGGTCACCATAAGTAAAAAACAACTTGAAGGCACACACTGACAACATTAACTATTGCCTAGAGTACACATATGACAACAATTATAACTATTATTATCAAAGGTGTGTGTGTGTGTGGGTAAGAGAGAGAGAGAGAGAGAGAGAGAGACAGACAGACAGACAGACCGGCCGACCAACCACAATATCTTATACAGTAGGGCATCAACTCATGGAGTCAGTTTTGTATTAAGAGTGTAATATATGGGTGAATTTCTGGGACATCTTACTATAATCACTGCATTTTTGACACAGTTCAAATGACATCTACGTCCTCTTGACTGTGAATCTTCAGTAAAAACCACTTCTTGTTTTGGGGCTACTGTCCCTCCTATCTAGTCTGCTGTAAAGCAAATCTCTTAAAGACGTGTGAGTGTGAGCAGCTCCATGTTGGAACAACCATGGAAGGCCTTAGGTTTAATCCCAGGAGAGAACAAAGACCCTTTTGTGAAACACCTGAAAGTTTCTGTCAGCCACTGTCAGCAATACTGGGTTGGACAAACCAAAAATATGACCAGAACTTAGAAAAGTTACTTTCTGAGCTGTACCACTATGGCCCTGCATAACTTTTCCAAGTTCTAAGTCTAGCTCAGTATAAGGCAGTTGCCTTTGACAGGGTGCTCAGAGTATTAAGGAAACTCCAAATTTTTGATTATGTAAATGCTCAGAACTGGGCAGTGTCTCCAATTATAACTGGTGTTACATTTCTCCTATGTGTCATGTAGAATTACAAATCTGTTTTACTTCTCTGGAATCACAAATAATGTTCAATGAACAGAAAAATAACACCAGTGTTGTTCTCTTACCACTCATGGTATTTGGTGCTTTTTATTTTTAGAATTTAAGTATTTTATGTATAAACAAGTGGAGCTATTTTCACCTGACAGATTTTGAAAAGTACTGAATCTTTATGTAAGTGTTCTTATTCATCACATCCGCTGTAATACAGTAATATGGTACATCACAAAAGGCAGTCTTGTTCCCGATTGGTGATAGAAGACTGTCTTAGCACAGTCACATTTTTTTCAGTCATCAAATCACTCAGACAACTTGAAGATTCATATTTTATACACAGGGAACAAACATATTCAACAGAAAGAATATATATGTAAGGAAAATGAGTTGTTGTACTTTGACAAGGCTTAAATCCCAGGAAGCCAGTGTCTGCGAGCCAAGACATGGCAATATAATATTTAGGCACATCTAGGAAAAATGCTTGTAAATTCTACTGGTCCAATGAACAGAGACACAGTTTTCATAATTTTATTATCGTACTCCATGGCTGACTGGTTGTCAGACCAATGCCAAAGTACAAGTTCCCACTTGAGTGACATATGGATTCAACCAACCAAAGAGATATTAGAACATTAAATATCACAAACAGACAGGACAAGAATACAAAATACCAAATTAGCACTCATATAACTGTATATGCTGGGAAAGACCAAGCCTTGCTCACTAAATTCTCAGGTCCTTGCAACATAATACATACTACCTCCTCCAGACAAACAGCTTCATACTTCATAAAACTAAAACATTCTCAAAAACAAAATCAGAAGGAACACTAACAAAAAGGGCTTTAAAAGGGTGAAAATGTTGTTTTCACAATAACAAAATGCACACATTAGGAAATGGGCAATTCAATATAACTTTCAACTCTGGAACTGAAATATTTGGAAGGGAAGAAAGCATTTTTAGCTTCATGGAAAGCCATACTTCAAAATGAAGCATTTAATACACAATATAAACCTTTCAGGCTGCTACACCTAAAAATGTATTCCTTTTGTCATGCTAAATACTAAAGTAGTCATGATGAAAGGGGAGGAAAGAATTATTGAGATTTTACTTTGACTAGCTATTTTCAAAAAATTTCATCTGCTTTCCACTCCTGCCCCCTGGGGAAGAGAACCCAAACCCCTAAAAATAAATGTTCAGACTTGGAACTGTCTGAAGCATTATTTTCCTTATTTTTCCTTTTCTGGGGCAGTGTGGAATAAAATAAGAGGTCTCTGTTTTCCTGTTTAAATTCAACATCAGTTTAAAAATAAAATGAAGTTGAAATGAATACTCAAGCACAGCAGAACTGCTCAGCAATGAGCTCCTTAAATGCTCACAGGTCACATGTAAATAATCAAATCCTTGTTTATTAAACTAGGATGCACCCCAACTGAATATGATTGCAAGCAGCCCATTGCTGCTACTTTGCCCTACCTTTCACAAGAGCAGTTAAAAAGCAGTTAAGGATACCATCCTTAACCATAACTTCCTATTGTGTGCAAACAGCGAAGAACAGGTTGCTTACCTGGAATTTTAGTTCTTCAAGTGGTCATCTGTGCCTTCACACAATGGGTAGGTTTTGCACCTGCGGAGAGACCTGTACTGGAATATTCCAGAGCTGAGTAGTTTGACGGGAAACCCTGTCCCCCCCATGTAATGTGAATGTTTCAGTCCTCCAAGCTACCTCCCCCTCAGTTTCAAAGCACACTGAAAAAACAGGGACCTCAAAGAAGAGAGGTAGGGCAGGATTGCATGAGGCCACAGATGATCACTTGAAGAACTACAGTTATAGGTAAGCAACCTGTTCTTCTTTGTAGTCTTTATGCCTCACACAATGGGTGATAAAAAAAACTTATCCCAAGGACAGTGGGCCAGGTCCTAGAAAATAGAGGGTAAGAGGCATCACCAAATTGGTACTTTGTGGAGCAGCATCACAGAAGCCAACAGAACCTCTGCAGCATGCGTCTAGAGTGATGTAGGTACTGGCCTATACTCAAGTTTATAGGAGACCTGAACTACCTCAACAACCCATTTGAAGAAGCACTGTCACTTTATGCCTCTTACTCCAGCCACCATAACAGATGAACAGACTGGGATACTAACAAAATGAGGCAGTCCACTGAATACAGAAAGTAAGAGCTTGCCGAACATCCAGGAGATGTAAGGAATGCTCCTAGGGAACAGATGGCTCAGGAAAAAAGACAGGCAACACAATATCTTGTCTCATGTGGGACTGAAAGACCACCTTACACAGGAAGGTAACATCTGGCCACAACATTACTTTGTCGGGGTGGACATCAGGAAAAGGTCCATCTGAGCCAAAGGTGGTCAAATCACCAGAACAACAAGCAGAAGTGACAGCTACTAGGAAGGTGACTTCAGGATCAACAAACATTTATCCACCACAGCTAATGGCTCAAAGGGCATCCGATCAGCTGGGACAACACCAACGACAGCGAGCACAGTGTAACAGGAAGTGAAGCAGGGGAATTAGAGATGCTTTAAGCCTCCTAAGAGACTTCATAACAAACAGGATCAAGGAATAAGGACTGTGATAACATAGCAGCAGGTTGGAACATCACAAAGCAGGCAAACTAAAATAGACAAGAAGGCCAAGCCTTGTTCCTTGAGAGAAAACAGAATGTGGAGAACCATAGACAATTGAGGCCAGAGAGGTAGGTTCAGATCCAGACGATGCAATATATAAGATTTCTCAGTAGGATGTTTGTGAGAAGCCTGCAAAAGAGCATTCAGGCAGGGTCTGAATATGAGTACTTGTACTGGTACAGATCGTTCTGACTGTGGAACAGAGGAACTTCCTGTGGCAAGGTATCAAAGATCCATCAGAGTAAACCAATCCCCTTAAGAAATAAGAGCATGGAAAATGGAACCTATTTTGAACCTTTGTGGGTGAATAAATCTGTTGAGGCCTCACAGTTCCAGAATGGAAGGAAGGCCACCATCTTGTTTCTGGGCTGTGAGAAAATAAGAAAAGAAATCAAGTATCTTGTAATGAGGTGATAACTTCTGAGTGGCACCCTTGAGTAGTAATGTAGCAATTTCTTCCGAGAGAAATTGATCCAGGGAGGTAAAGTGAAATAAACCAACTTGTACTTAAGAACTTTATGTCATAACACAGATGAATGATAGTAAGAGCCAAGGATCTGTGATGATGTCCCACCTGGTGGTATAATGATGGAAAATGTTCGGAGTCTTTGACAGAACAAAGCCGTAAAGGTGGAAGGATGGGAAAGAAGGCATCCTGCTCAAGAAGTCAAAGCTGGAATTTGGAGGTTGACGAGGACTTATCTGATGTGGTTTGGTGCTGTTTATAGGAATGGCAACCAAAGGTAGAAGGAAGAGGTATGTCCTGGATTTGTGATGAGGCAACTTGAAGTGGCAAGAGGACTGATGCTTCCAGGAGGATCTATAGTAGTGGGTATGGTGCTGTTGCTGTTAGCCAAACTCCAACTTCTAGCTATAAGTCTGACCTTGGTGAGAGGCTCTGTGGGGTCATCAGTAAAGGCACGGAATAAGCCTTGCCCATCGAAGGGAGGTCCTCAATCCTTTTCCTAGTATCTTCTAAGAACATCCAAATGTAACCATGCATATCTCCTAAGGGTAACCTCTCCAACCATAAACTTAGTGGCACGCTGCACAAGAGAATTAGATTTGCTGGGCTGCCAACATCTGAGACTCTTGATGGTACTGGAGTGCTGCTGACTTCTGCTCTTAGGAGAGATGTGGGATCAGGTTCAGTATCTTATCCCATAGGTGTTGATAAGCTGCCATGAAGGCTTAAGTGTCAGAGACACGAGCAGCAAGGGCCATGGCAGGATAAAAGTGGTTGCCAAAAATATGTAGGCATCTACCCTCTTTGTCTGGTGGGGAGGAATATGATTTCTTTCCATCTTTTGTTTATGAAGCTTTGGCAACTGTGGAATTGGAAATAGGATGCATAAACAGGTAAGAAACATCGTGATATGGAATCTTATAAAGATGCTTGAGACGTCATGGCATTGCAGTAATGTTGCTGGTTGAAACCAGACCTGCTTGATGACTTCTTGCAGAGGTAGTAAGCAGGGTATAATAGTAGGACTAAGGGCCTGCATCGACTATTTGGGATACTGGAACCTATACAGGGACAAGAGAAGTGGAAATATCCAGGCCAACAGCCTCAGCCATGCAGAGCATGATATCTGTAAACTGCTTGCCACCCTCTAGAAATGTCACTGCAGTGGAGTTACCTACAGCCATATGGAAAGGCATTAGAGGGAGGTAGAGACTCCAGTGTGGAGAAACTGAACTCAGAGAAATCTGAAGAAGGGTCTGAGGGAAACTCAGCATGATCAATGGTGGCAAGTATGGTCGGCAGTGAGACAAGCCGTTGTGTTAGGGCTAGAAGCAGTCAAACCAGAGAAAGCACTATAAAACTACCTTGGTATTGCTGATGTTAGGGTTGCTGATAGTACCAAGGTAAAGATTTGTAAAGAGTGTGAGACATGCTGATCATTTCTCAATCTGATGGACAAAGCAACATAAACATGGGGGCAAAACTGGGAGTGGAACATGACAGAGAACAGTACCGAAAAGTTGAAAAACGAGAATTGTACCAAACCTCTCGAACATCAGTCCCTTTAAATTGGGCAGTAGGGTCCATACAAACAGGGAGGCTCTCCACCAAGATTCCCTTAAGTACCAATCCAGGTATGATACTAGGATGAAGGGGAAAGCCCTCATGAATGCCATAGCCTGATACTGAAGGCAAGAGATATAAGATCAGTCCCTATAGGAAGGTGCCCGTTCCCAATTGTGAATATGTCAACATCATGGCGTAGGTGGCATCAGTACGGAGATGCTGAGGTTGTTCTGGAAACCTGTACAGAACTAGAAGTCTCATATATTGAGTGTTGCCGTTCATCATAGGTACCAAGGAGGAGTTGGTACCAGTGCATCAGCTGTGACAGCCATCACAGATGATGCTAGCACCAAAACGGAAGTCAGGGGCTGCTCCCTCAGTACCAAGGGATTGTTGGCAGCATGCCACTTTTTGGCTGCCTTCTCAGAAGCAGAAACTGAAGCGTGCCATAGTACTGGTGTTCTTTGGCTGCCTCTCTGTCTATATGGATAGATCATTGGCACCATACCACTTTTTTGGTCAATTTCTCCTTTTCATGGTAGGCAGCACCAGAAGTTTTCCTGGGCACTGGAGCAGCAGTGGACAGCAGGGCACTGGTCTCTCTCATGGCCATCTTGGAATGTGGTTGCAATACTGATGAGGATAGCCTCAGTACCAAAGCAGTTGGTAGTGATTTTGGGATGGAGATTTGGAGCCTTCTCCTATCTCAGAGACTGTGGCAGAGGCCGTAAATAAGGCCTTAGTAGCTGCTGCTTGTTTTTCAAAGGAGGTAAACACCTGCAGATCTTACACTGCTTGACGTTGTGTCTTTCTCGTAAGCAGTAGAGACACTTGGAGTGAGTGCCAGAAGGAGAGACCTTACGGCCTTGGGAAAGAAGGGGGAGGGTCATAAGGGGGAGGGGAAGGAGTGGGAAAAAGAGGGGGAAGTAATTTCTCTTTTCTTTGTTTTTTATTTTTATTTTTGGGGAGGAGAATAGTAAAGAAAAAGAGAAAGAAATACTGGAAATCAAAAGGACAAAAGAAGAACAGCTACTCAGCCCCAGAATATACTAATACAAGGTACACATTCAGCAGACAAAAGAAAACTGAGGGGAAAGTAGCTTGGTGGAAAAAGGAGCATCCTGGAAAAATCCACAGTGAGTGAGAGGGCAGGGGTTTCCCACCTAGCTGCTCAGCTCTGAAATATTCCAGTAAAGGCTTCTGCGCAGGCACAAAACCCACCCATTACATGAAGCACAGAAATCATGAAGAAGAACTGGTATTAATGGCTACCAAATAAGACTGATTCATAAACCAACTTTAAATTATTATTTAAAGTGGCTTACACATCTTAGCTCTAATTTCCAGGTCAGACATAATGAACAGCTGTGTCTAAGTGTGTTTTCCTGGCTTCTTTACTTATGACATGCAAGCAAAGAGGCTGAGTACAGGATTTGATCATCTGAATCTGTCTAAATATTGGAGAAAAAGATATCTCATTTAAGGGACAGATCAGATATCAAAAAGAATATTACTCAATTAGCCTAACAGTCTAAATCAGAAATTTATCAGCAATCCTTCCCACATTTATGTGGAGTTAAAATGTATTCTGAAGCACAAAAAAGCATAAAAAGTCAGGGCTGCTCTACATAACTGCTTAGCATACTTGTTCATGCACTAGCAGATTTTTCACTTCAGTGTATTCAAATAGGTAACCTGGGATGTGTTGGTGTACTGTACTGAATCCTGCATAAACAAACATCTAATAAAAGAAAACATTTCTAGAGCACAAAGGTTATGCATTCAGCATGCTTCCAGTGTATTCCTGATGGAATTTTTTGTTACAATTTCTTCTTCAGCAAGCTGCAAAAATACTTTTAAAAACAGCAAGTGCACCACGGATTGTCTGTTAAGTTGACGAGGAGGAAAGATACCCTTCAGTTTCTTTTTTATCCACACTATTTTCTTACTCCAGACATTTCTGCAGACAAGTCTTGTGCCATTTTGTTAGTTTTTTGTCAACATTTTCAGTGTCTTTTTCCCAAAGATACATTTCCTTTGTACACAATTATAGTAGAGATACTCAGTATCACACTTAGATTTTATTTCCTATCGGAACAACTGGAAATGACAGTGTGAGTGTAGGGAAACAAAAAGAAGGGAAAATATGTATGTTACAATCCTATTCAATTATGTGCATAAAAGATTTCCCGAAATTAATGAGAATTGTGCCACAATACAGTGAAAACATCCACATCATCTTTGCAAACCTAGAAGAATGATGTCAGTGCTATCTCATGTTTTTTGTGTGTGCAAAAAATCATATATATGAATGTGCACATGTGTGAGCGTGCGCACACACACACACATTATTCATCCATTGTAGGACCATATATACTTCCTTCACTTCACTGCCATCGCAATCCACCCTAGTCTCTTCCAACTGTCCACCCATCCTCCAGCCCTCCTTACTACTTCAACCTTAGCAAGAATGGTTCTCTTTCCTTCTTGCTTTTCTTCCTTCTCTTAAAGAGTTTTTACAGGATGCCAAGCACATGTCCAAGCAAAACATCAGCAGAACTCCAGACGTTTACCATGCTTATTTCCAAAAATGGTCTCTGAGCCCATCTGAGGCCCAGAGGCTTTCTGGAGAAATGGAGCTGGCAAGCAGCTGAAGCCTGAATGTCGTATCACAATAGCTACCCTTAATTCTTCAACTACATTTTCTAAGGCTTTTTTTTTAATTCTGAAGAACAACAGCAGCCAAGGCAGATGTCCCCAGTCATGACCCCATATAAGGAGGGGCTAAAATACAAGAAAGAGATCCATTTAAAAAAAGAGAGAGAGAGAGTGTAAAAATAACCATTTTCTTTGCATCCAATCTGTATGATATAAATAAAGTATATACTAAGAGAGCATATTGCAAATAAGCTCAGGGTAACCTTGAGATGCCCTGCAGTGAAAGCCAGGGAAGGGGGTATTTCCCTCCAAGACTACAAAGTAAACCACTCCCTCCGCTTCAACTGTAAGCCAAAAGCAAGCATACTGAACAGAGCAGTGGGGTTAGTCATGGATGCTTGGGATTGGTTTCAAGCCCACATGTGTTCACGAAGAGGGTTCCACAACTGTTTGCTTGGCCAACCATTCCTTTTTATAGTCACTGCCAACTGGTTCCCTAACCAGACCTTTGGGGCTCAATAATTCAGAGGCAGGATGAGGAGGGTCACTAATTTTGCAACAGGCTTTTTGCCTGCTCTGAGAGTCCTGCACTTCTATTGGCTTCTGCGAAACAAATTCAAGGTAACTGCCTTCCATGGGAAGTGAATCAGCTTCAGAAGAGGCAATACTGGTGTTACATTCAACACAGTGAATCTCTGCTGTCCCTATGAATTCTCTGTAATTTGTGGAGAACTTTGGAGAAATATTATTGCACTAGTGATCTGGGAGAGGAACAGTCACCAGATGAGCAGCAGTCAATGAGGACTGGATTTCTGAACACATGACAATGAATCTCACTAGATAATCTTGGACCAGTCTGTCTCTCTCTCTGCCTCCTTATTTCACAGGAACTGAGCCAAGAGAGAATTCTAGGCCCTTTTCGCATGCTTTTTCTTTTTGCACGAGCTCCCTTTGAGTGTCGCGCGAATGGGAGCGTCGCTCCGTATGACGCACTCCCACTCACATGACGCTCACAAGGCTAAAGCAGGGGGTGCATGCATGTTTTGATTTTCGGCTTTAAGCCGAAAATACTGCGCGCTCGCGCAATGCTCGCGGCACCCTCGCGCACTTACCTGTGTGCGGTGCTTCGGCGAGCAGGAGCAGTTGCGCTTCCTTCCCCCCACGCAGCCTACAGTTCCCAGACTGTGCTGCGGAAGGAAGGAAGGGACGTGAGTGCCACGGTTACGGTACAAGGAAGGCAATGTGGGAGGCAAAAAGGGCTGTTGTGTGGCTGCTCGCGCGAGCGCCGCTCCCCACTGCCATGACGAGGTAAGGTGCGAAAAGGGCCCTAGGTATGCCATCATTTATTTCAGTTCTAGGACCGACTGTGATATAAGAAAACATAAAGCAATAAGACAAATGGGGAAAACAAAACAATAACAATAACAGAAAATATACTCAGCAAGTTGTCATGGGGAAGGCAATATCTACCTACCTATTTATTTATTTATTTTTAAGGATGCCACATGGTTTTTAATGGAATTAGTAAGAAAGCTCTCAAGAAGATACCTCAGTAGACTGCAGGAATAACTCTAACACAGAAGAAAGGAAATGTCAGTAATGAGGGAAGCAGAGAGAGGGACTGAACAGACAGGGTATGAGTGTTAATAATGGTTTATTCACCGTTTTCAGGAACACTTGGTTAGATAGCAACCACTGATTGTTACTGCAGGGCTGTTGGGAGGGGTTTTGTTTTTTTTTTTTGGCTACAGCTGTACATATCTATTTCACTGGATTCTGATTATACTTACAAATGGCTGGAGATACCTCCAGATTAAGCTTTTAAAAAACAATTATCAAATTTCAGTCACTTCCTTCTAGTATAAATTACCATTATACTGCTATTATTAGAGTGCAAATCTTTGAATGTCACTAGAACTAAGGACTAATTTTGGAGTTTCCAGCATACGGATAACGCTCCCTGCCCTCACAACTTCGATGAGCATCTGGCAGCTAGAGAAAAACTTCTCAGCCCCACATAGCATATTTTCAAACACTTGAGGCTAGTGGGGTTGAGCAACTGAGAGCAAGCTCCAGGATCAAATGTAAGTCTACCATTCTAAAGTATGAGTTCACTAGTGCTACCTTAAGTACACTTCAACCTTTGTCCAACTGAATGCTCTGTTATTTCCACTGAGTAATGTACTGCAGGGTATAAAATGTCCCCCATTTACAGGCATGCCTGTGAGCGCAGATTAAGCCATTCTGCAATACCTAAATACCTAGAGGGAAAAACATGCATGAACTCACATCAGATAAAATATTTCTTCTGTGTAGCTTTCAGACTTTCTTTACAAAAGAGTGGAACAAACACAAAATACAATAGTGTCATGGGGTAATTTTTCCCCCCAGTGAATTTTGGCTATTTAAAAAAATATGGCAGCTGGCTGGAATTTGAGGCACTGTTCAAAATCCTGAATCAGCCACCTGATTATATTTAACTAAGTAACATTGCTTGGCCTGATTCCCCCAATCTGGACATACCAAGCAGAAAGCACTGTAAGCAATTAAGGTCAGTTGGGGCACAGTATACTGATGTTTCTATCCCCACCTTTGACAGGGATCTCTAGAACAGTCAGAAGCAGGAGCCCCTGTTACAATTCCTCCGCGCACCAGAGGTCACTGGTGGAGAAGTAGAACTTTTGGAGGACTTGTGAATTCATTGTTCCTATTCTTGTAGTAACTGCAATCAAATCTTCAACTTAGACAGATCCTATGAAGACAGTTTTCAACTGTATTGTTCTTTCAAATTGTGGGTTGCTTTGAGTCCCAATTTTGGGGGAAAAGCAGAATATAAATAAAGAGGAGGAGGAACAACCTGTCATCCTATCAGCACAACAGCCTTGCTGAGGTCTTGCAGATTCATGACCATGGCTTCCTTGATGGAGTCCAGCCATCTGTAATGTGATTTTCCTCTTTTCCTATTGCCTTCTACCTCTTCTCATGACATGTCCAAACTGCAAACTGCAGTTTAATCATCTTCAGGTTCAGCTATGTTTATTCATCTCAGCTTCTTGGTAAGTTCAGGCTTGATTTGCTCCACTACCCATTCATTTGTCCTTTTAACAGTCTACAGTATCTGTAGAACTCTTCTCCAGCACCACATTTCAAATAAGCTGATGTAGGGAATGTGAATACATATAAATTATGGATGCATAAGGACAGCTTGCTTATCTGTAGTTCTTTGAGTGATCATCTCTGAACTTACATAAATAGGGTTTACCATGCCTGTGCAGTGCTTTGTTGAGAATATTCTAGAGCTGTTATGTGTTTTGGTGGTAGCCCCTCCTCCTCTAGTTAGAAAGGCAGTGGAGACAAAACCTGTCAGATGAATTGCATCAAAGCTTGAGGACTGCTTGTGCAACTTGCTATTCTCATGTAGATAAATCTCAACAATCCTATTGACAGGAGAAAATTCAAGGTGAAGCCTGTATGCCTCTTCAGTTATTTGCCATCTTTAATACTTTAATTGAGTTCAGTGGCCAGCTGTGATGTCCTTTATTTCAGGATTTTTATGTAACTGGCTTTGCCTCTTTTTTTGATCAGAAGGTGACATCATTTGTTAATTCATTTTTGGTGGCTGGATCTCCAACCAGCCATTGGCCCAGGCTATGTCTTTATCATCACACATCTTTACCATCACATGACAGAGTCAACCATGTGTCAGACTGGGTCTTCTTCCTCCAATTCCTGGCCTACTCATCCTTTCCCTACTCATCCCTTTTCTTTATCTTGTTCTTTTACCTCTGCTTCTGCCTTAGATAACCCATTTGGTACATTCTTCTTTTTTAAAGGGCATTTTCCTGTGCTGCTTTAAGCATACTGTCTTGCATTCTCTATTAAAGAAACCTTTTTTTGGATCTTTCCATGTCTCTTCCTCCACTTCTTTCCAAAATTTTGGAGAGAGCTGTTCTTTCCCAATTGATCCAACTATATCTGATCTCCTTGACCCATGTCAATCATGGTTTGGTATAAGCCACTCCACTGAAACAGCCTTGATGCATGTAGTAAATGATTTTCTGGTAGCTAAGGTTGACTGTCAAACATCCATGTTGATCCTGTTGGATCTCTGCAGCCTTCAACACTTTGGATCATCAGATTTTACTACTACGTTGGCATCACTGGGAATAAGAACAGGTTGCTTACCTGTAACTGTGGTTCTTCGAGTGGTCATCTGTGCCATCATACACTAGGAGCTTTAGCGCCTGCGCGGTAGCGTTCGGAAACTTCTAGAGCTTGTTCGCTTGGCGGGAACCCCTCCCCCACGCCGGTACTGCGCATGCTCCTCCCGCTGAGCAACGGTCTCTCCTCAGTTCTGTCGTCCGCCATAGAACCTACAGGGACCTGAGAAAGAGGGGAGGAAAGGGCGGGTGTGATGATGGCACAGACAACCACTCGAAGAACCACAGTTACAGGTAAGCAACCTGTTCTTCTTCTTCGTGGTCTCTGTGCCTTCATACACTAGGAGACTGTGTAGCTTACCGGTTGGATGGTGGGTGAGGTCCTACAGCATGGAAGCCAGCACCTCACGTCCAAACCGGGCATCTCTGCGCGACCGGCAGTCGAGCCTGTAGTGGCGCACGAAGGTCGATGGTTGGGACCAGGTCGCCACACGGCAGAGTTCATGCAGGTCAACTCCTCGCAGGAGGGCCGCAGAAGTAGCCACAGCTCTGGTGGAGTGGGCTCGAAGCAGGACTGGTGGAGGCTTCGTCGCGAGCTCATACGCCAGTTCAATAGTCCGCACCACCCACTTGGAGAAGCGCTGGGTGGACACTTTGAGGCCCTTCCGACGTCGCCCATAGCAAACGAAGAGATGCGGCGTCTGTCGGAAGGAAGCAGTCCTGTCCTTGTAGAAGGCCAAGGCCCGACGCACGTCCAGAGAGTGGAGGAACCGCTCCAACGGTGCCGTCAGGTTCGGGAAGAAGGCAGGCAGGACGATGTCCTGGTTGAGATGGAAACTGGACACCACCTTTGGCAGGAACGAGATGTCAGGTCTCAGGACCACCTTGTCCCTGTGGAAGACCATGAAGGGCTCATCGGACCGAAGAGCCGTGATCTCACCCGCTCGCCTCGCTGAGGTCACCGCTACCATGAAGGCAGTTTTCATGGTCAGGAGCCTGTCATCCGAGGTCGCCATCGGCTCGAAGGGCGGCTTTGTCAGCTGCGACAGCACCAGCGAGAGGGACCACGGCGGTAGCGGCGGCGATACCGGCGGGTAGAGATGATGAAGTCCTTTCAGGAACCGCTTAACAGTATCGTTCCTGAAGAAGGTCGATGCCGCAGATCGTGGCGGTTGGTATGCCACGATCGCGGAGAGGTAAACTTTTAGGGATGGAAACGCCAGGCCCTGTTGCCGGAGGTGAAGGAGGAAATGCAGGACGGTAGAGAGTCCCGCAGGCGATACCGGCTCACTCCTCTCATTAGCGAAGGTCAGGAAGCGTCGCCACTTGTATTGGTAGTTGCGACGGGTGGATTCCTTCCTGGCCGCAACGAGGACGGTACCGAGCACAGGATCGTCTAGTGCGATATCCTCCAGGCATGGAGGGCCAGGCGTGGCAGGTCCGGATGGAGGACTCGGCCGCTGGAGTGGGAGAGCAGGCCCGGTGTCGATGGCAGCCGGAGCAGGTCGCCTCGTGCAGCCCGTAGCAGGGGTGTAAACCAGTGCTGCCTCGGCCAGTACGGGGCTACCAGGATCGCGTCGGCTCGGTCGGCGAGGATCTTCGATATCGTCCGGCCGAGCAACGGGAACGGTGGGAACGCGTAGAGGAGTTCCCCGGTCCACGGAAACTGGAAGGCGTCCCCGATGGAAGCGCGATCGTGGCCCGCTCTCGAACAGAATCGGCGACACTTCGCGTTTTCCCTGGTCGCGAAGAGGTCGATCGATGGTTCGCCCCAGCGGTCTCGAATCAGTCTGAACGCCTCTCCGGAGAGAGACCATTCGTGATGGGATGAGGTGTCCCTGCTGAGGGTGTCTGCCGTGGTGTTCTCCTGCCCGGCCAGGTGAACCGCCACGGGATGCGTGTGCAGGCAAATGCACCATTCCCACAGGTCGAGCGCGATGTTGAGCAGGGTCGTGGAATGAGTCCCCCTTGTCTGTTGATGTAACAGACGGCGGTGGTATTGTCCGTCAGGACCAGGAGCGTGCGCCACGCTACAATGTGGCGGAACGCCCGTAGCGCTTTCGAGACGGCGAGCAGCTCTAGCGCGTTGATATGGAGAGCGGTCTCGTCGTCGGTCCATCTGTCGCAGACTCTGCGATCGCCGCAGTGGGCACCCCATCCGTACAGGGAGGCATCGGTCGTTACCGTCACCTTCGGTGTCGGCTGTTGGAAAGGCATCCTGGACATCAGATTGCTTCGCGACTGCCACCATCGGAGGGATGAGCGGACGTCCTCCGGCAGTTGCAGTCAGATTGTCTGTTCGTCTCGCAGGGGGTCGAATATGCAGACGAACCAGTGTTGAAGAGGTCTCGTCCTCAGTCTGGCGAGATAGGTCACAGCGGTTGTCGCAGCCATGTAGCCCAGGAGCTGCTGGACGCTTCTCGCAGAAAACGTCGGGGCCGTGCAGGCGTGAGCGACGGCCCGGATCAGGGTTTGAGCTCGAGTCTCTGGCAGGTACGCCCTGGCGGAGGTTGAATCGAGCGTTGCCCCGATGAAGTCCAAGATCCTCGCCGGCTCGAGGTGGGACTTCTTCGGATTCACTTGTAGGCCAAGGCGAGTCAGGAGTGACAACGTCATGTGGACGTCGTGGTAAAGTCTCTGTTTGCAGGACGCCACCAACAGCCAATCATCGAGGTAAGGGTAGACGGAAGCACCCTTCGTCCGCAGGAAGGATACCACCGGGGCCATGCACTTGGTGAAGACCCTTAGGGCAGTCGAGAGTCCGAACGGCAGCACCTTGTACTGGTAACAGGTGTCGTCGACTGCAAAGCGGAGGTACCGTCTGTGCTGCGGGCAAATGGCGATGTGGAAGTATGCGTCTCGGAGATCGATAGAGGCGAACCAGTCCCCTCGACGGAGGAAGGGCAGGATCGACGGTATCGTGACCATCTTGAACCTCTTGGGGCGGATGTAGTAGTTCACCCCTCTGAGGTCGAGGATTGGCCGGAGGGTACCGTCGGCCTTCGGTACCGTGAAGTACCGGGAGAAGAAGCCGGTGGTCTTGGCTTCCTGCGGGAGCTGCTCGATCGCTCCTTTCTGAAGGAGGGACTGGATCTCTTCCAGGAGGGCCGGACTCGACGGGATGGAGTAGTAGACGCCTCGAGGCGGAATATCGTGAAACTCGATGGCGTAGCCAAGACGGACGATGGAAAGCACCCAAGAGTCCGTAGTGACATGTTGCCACTCCAAGAGGTGTCGAGCCAGAGTCGGGCGGTCTCCGAGCGCAGATGGTAGGCTGAAGAGTGGATATTGGGAGGTCCTGCCAGACACGTCAAAACCGAGACTTCGAGTCCGAGGAGGACTTCTTAGATGAAGCCGGGCGACGTCTAAAAGTGCGTCTGGCTGACGAGCCAGAGGACAGTCTTGACTGGCTGGACTGGGCCGAGCGCTGGAACGACGAGGTGGAAGATCGTCGCCAGGATGGGAGGAGGGTGGAGGTTGCGTGGCCGGCTGGAGCCCGATCTTTTTGGCAGTCAACCTCGCCTTCACCAGATTGTCCAGCGCCTGGTCGGTGGACGAATTGAAGAGGCCCTCACCGTCGAAGGGGAGATCCTCGATCCTCCTTCGGGTGTCCTCTTGGATGTCGGCCGGTCGGAGCCAGGCATGGCGGCGCAAGCCGATGGATCCCACCATGACCCGGGAGGCGATCTCCACGGCGTGCCTGGAGGAGGCCATCTGCTGCCGAGCGATGGACATGGCTTCGGTGAAGATCACCGAGGCGGCTTGACGGATGTCCTCCGGTACCGCCTCCATCGCCGGTTGAAGGCGGTCGAGCACTTTCTTCAGGTATGCCGCGAGGTAAGCCTGAGTATTGGACAGCCTGGTCTGCAAGGAGGCGGCGGAATAAAACCTCCTTGCGTAGGCGTCCAACTTCCTGCCTTCTTTATCCGGCGGGGTGGTGTGCTGCCTGCCGGTGCCTTTTGTCTGTGCTGACTCGACCACCACAGAGTTCGGTGCAGGGTGGTTGAAGAGATAACTCGCGTTATCCTTCTGCACCCTGTAGAGGTGCTCCAAACACTGCGGTATCGGCTGTGCCGAGGCCGGTCTATCCCAAGCGGCCTTAACCACTTTGGAGATCCGGGGCAGGAGAGGCAGCGGGGCCGCGGCAGGTTGCTTCCCCTCGAAGATGGAGAAGACGGGATCGTCATCCTCTGGCTCCGCATCCGCGATCTTAAGGCCAAGGCTAGAGGCCATGCGAAGTAGCATCGCAGAGAACTGGTGGACGTCCTCTGGAGCTGAATCTGGGATCGGCTCCCCGAATCCCAGCGGAGGAGACTCCTGGGAGGCCGCCTCAGACACCTCCGATTCCGCGCTCGAGTCGTACTCCCCCGAGCTCAGTGAGTTCTCTCGCCGCTCGCTTTCCGGCTCCTTCACTGCCGTCGCGGGTGCAGCCTTCTTGGGCTTCTCCGCAGCCGGAACGGAGGTAGTGGCAGTGTCATGCTTGGGCTGGCTGACCACAGACTTCACCTTTCTGGTGGTGACCGGCGTAGTCTGACAGGCTGTGGTGGTCCTAGCCTGCTCAGTCACCACCGCCTCCGTAGGGCGCGTCGCCGTAGCCGTAACCCTGGGAGGTGGCGATACCGCTCGGTATCGAGGCGAAGGCTCCCTCGCCCTATGGTATCGAGGCAAGGGAGAGCGACTGAAGGAGCGGCGGTCCGACGGCGAATGGTTTCGGTGCCGACGGTACCGAGGGTCTTCCCCTCGAGGCGAGCGTGATTCGCGCTGTCTCCGAGGTGACCGGGACCTCCGGAAGGTCTGCCAGCGTCTCGGGTCACGATGGTACCGATCCCGGTACGATGGAGAATGTGACCGGTAAGAGGCCGGGCGCTCTCTCCACTCAGATTCCCTCGCGTACCTGGCCACGTAGGACGCCGAGGTGTATCTGGAGGCAGACGAGCGAGGTTGTTCTCTCTAGTCTCCCTAGGAGGCGACGAGGCCACCGGACGCTCCGAAGAGCGGGACCAGGACCTGAACGAAGTAGAACGCCGCTCCGGAGAAGCAGAGGGCTCTCTCTGCTGCAGGTTGGCCGACCTGCGACGGCTGGAAGGGCGGTGGTGCTCCTCCACCAGGGTTGGAGGGTCTACCACAGGCGAGTCCGGGTGCTCTTCGGGAACGTCCTCGATCTCATCGTCCGAGAGATCGACGGACTCGCCTTGCCCTTTGGAAGGCTGCAGAGTCGGAGGAGGAGTGGGAGGTTGAACGTCCCCAGCCGGGGAGCGCTTCTTCTCCTTCTTCTTCTTCTTCTTCTTCTCCTTGCCCTTGTCTCCATCCGGAGCAGGGCGCTTTTTAGCAGGCGTCTCCTTCACAGGAGCCTCAGCCTTCCTCGCCGTTGAGGATCCTTTCGCTGACTTGGCAGCCGCCGACAGCTTCGGGATCCTCGGTAACGCCAAGATCGGCATTCTCGCCGGTACCGAGCCCGATACCGACGAGGTGGACGGAACGGCAGCCGCCGATACCGTCAATGGCGTGGTCGTCTTCTTTTCGGCCATCTTGGAAACGGAGGTCTCGTCGATTGCCCTCAAAGACTGCTCCCAACAATACGATTTAAGTCTCGCAGACCTGTTGCGGAGAGTCTGGGGAGTAAAATCCCGGCAAATTGGGCAAGTCCGAGTGTTGTGGGACTCACCCAAGCAGAAGAGACACTCCTTGTGGCCGTCGTTGAGGGCAACTTTGCGCCCACAGGACACGCACTTTTTGAAGAGCGCGGACATAAGACGAAACGCCAAGAGAAAGTCCGAAAAACACCAAAACCAAATGGGAAGTCCGAAGGGGAGGTCAGAAACAGTCCAAAAGTCCGAAAACCGTGAAAAAACAGCAAGCCAAGCACAAAGTCGAGGAACAAACCGAAGAACCTTCTGTACGCGACGGCGGACGAGAAAGAACTGTGGAGAGACCGTTGCTCGGCGGGAGGAGCATGCGCAGTACCGGCGTGGGGGAGGGGTTCCCGCCAAGCGAACAAGCTCTGGAAGTTTCCGAACGCTACCGCACAGGCGCTAAAGCTCCTAGTGTATGAAGGCACAGAGACCACGAAGAAGAATGGTGAATGCTACGTCCTGTTTAAGTCTTTTTTTATTTGATTGATCCTCCTCTTTTTCATTTCAGTGATATACCTCAAAAACTTTTGAAGTAACTGAAGGCATGGCACAAAGATCAATTTTGGGTCTCCTTTTTTCATTATACACTCTCTCTCTTAGATTTTTTCCACAGAGATTTCCAGAGCTTTAAATCAACTGATGCCTCTGTATAGAAGTCCATGGTAGGTTGCTTCTTGGGTGCTTCTTTGTAGATGACCACTCACCATCTTAAGCTGAATATGGGAAAAACAGAGATCTTGGTGTTTCAGACTGACTATTAAGGAGCCCCTCCTTCATGCCCTTCAGTACTGTTTCAGTTAGCAGGAACCTTGGAGTCTTACTAGATGACCATTTGTTCCTATACCCCTTTACTGGGGTAACAATAAAGGCATGTAATTTCCATCTTTTGAGCATTCTCAGCTTTTTGACTGTTGAGTCTGCCCATCTGCTTAGCCAGGTTTTGGTTATATCACATCTGGACTACCGTAAAAGTCTACTGGCAGGTTTGTCTTCTTGTTCTTTTCTCCCTCTGGCCTCAATTCAGAACACTATCATCTGGGTTGTTTTAAAATTCCTAAATATTCAAATGTTTCTTCCCCCTTATATCCCTTCACTGATTACCAGTTCAGGCCAGGGCCTGTTTCAAACTTCTGGTTCTTGCATTCAGGGCTCTGTGCTCTGATTTTTGCTAGTACCTGGCAGCTCAGCCAGCATGGTATGCACCATCTAGGAATTTAAGATCTACAGGCAAAGGATTATTGTCTGTTCCACCAAACCACACACTTCTCTCGAGGCTGCGAGGCTTTCAAGACCTGGCTCTGCTTCAGTGGAATGGTTTCCTTTTGACCCTTCAGCCAGAGGAGGATTTCACTTGTTTTTCTTTCCCATTTGATTCACCAGATTAAGCTGCCGAGTTGTGCCTGAGGTTGCTGGTGGGATGTTGGGAATTATACACACACACACACACACACACACACATATACACACACACACACACACACACACACACACACACAGTTACATTTTATTGTTTTTGTCTACAACTGTATATATTTGGTGTTCTACTCTTGGTGGAAAGGGTGTTGAAATATTGTCATTATTGTTGTTGTTGTTACTATTTCTGTGTGAACTTTGCAACAAGTGTCCTATCTACCTGAATGAGGGTTAAATGGCACGTTGTTTACCATACTGTTTTCCACTTAAGAATCTGAAACTGGGCTTTGAACTTACTTTAAATCCTCCTGAAAAAGGAATTAACAACTAGCCTTAACTTAATTTACTGTTAGCAATAATAGAATATTCACCTGTGGGAAAGGCTGGGAGAATCCATTACCCAGAAAGTGTCAAGATGTGATTCTCCATCCCACATTCCATTTTCAACAGTTCAAATTGCTGGCTTTTGGTTTCGGCGGGTGGGGGGAGGGCTCATCCAGCTACTGTTGGATAAGGTAGCCCTCCCTTCTTAGGCAACCAATGTATTTTTCATGGAACTCATCTCTACTGTTCAAAAACTTTGTGAGCAATATTCTCTACTGAGAAGTCTCTTTCACATTCAGAGAAAAAGTGCAAAAAATTGGTACTATTTATCATTCAATAATTTGTCAAGTATAACCTGCCACAATGTCCAAAAAAGGAAACTTGTTATGGCTAATCATAATTTTCCCCCAAAACAGAATTGGAAACCTACAAATTGTGCCTAAAGCATACCTGGCCATGTCATCAGAACTGAGCAAGTGTGAACATATTTCAAGAAAGCCTTTCAAACCAAAAACAAAAATTAACTGGCAGTGTATGATCCTATCTTTTCCTAAAACTAAAGCAGGAGGTATTTCCATCAAATCAAACAATGCTGTTCCAACAAAGAACTAATTTCTACTACCTTTGAATAGTCCTCTACTCATTTGTGTCTGTAGTATTCGTTCTTATTGTGGCTAAAATTAGAAAGAATTAATTGAGATTCACAACAAAAGTATTCCATTACAAGATGTACCATGTCACATTGATCACACATTTTATACTACAAAACTGAAATTCTTCACTAAATATTCTATTATTGTAAGTATAGCCAATGAACAGCGTGTGCTTACCCTTCAAGACATAGCAAATACTGGAAAATAAATACAAAAATAAAAAGATTAATACAAATACATCACTTTTTAAGAGTAGATTTAAAAAAAATGCTGTCTCCATCTGTCTTCCAAAGAGAAAGCTTGTTTGTCAATGAGTCATAATTTCATCACCATTTCATGTGATCCTCTGAAACAGAAAGCTTGGACGAAGGTTTGCATAATATCTTCTAGCATGGTGTAGTGTACAGACACACACGCACAGGCACACACACCGAAGTATGCTGATAATACAATATTTCTGTCAGAGGTCCTTTCCGAATGACAAACCTTTGAAACAGCTTCTAAGTCAAATGACAAACCTGGTGTGTACACCTCAAATATTTTCTTGCTGTAAGGATTATTTTGATCTCGTAACAAACTTATTCCAATCAAACTGGTTATCTACATTTTTAAGATCATTGTTAAAGGACTAAGAAGTATAGGCAAACATGTTTGAAACTAAATTGTTACAATAACACACATTAAACGCTGATTTAATGCACACTTAAGAATGCAGTAGCAGGATCAAAAGCACTGCAATTCTTTTTTATGACGTTCACAGAATAACATTCCATATCTGTAACAACATCTAAAAGCAGATTCTGTCTATCAGTGGAACTCTAGTTCATCAGTGAAATACTGATATATTACACATTATCTGTGAATACTCTTGCAGTTACCATAAATATCATTTATTCATGGCTTTGTAAGATTCTTGGAGGCGGGCTGTCTTGTGGTCCCTGTACCATCTCACAGGTATGGTTGGTGAGAACATAGGAGAGAGCCTTGTCAGTGACTGTGCCCAGGCTATGGAATAACCTCCCGTAAAAGGCTAGGTTGGCCCCTCCTCTGCTCTCTTTCTGAGGAACAGGAAAGAACTTTTTATTTTCCTAGGCCTAAGATTGTCAAATGGCCATTACAGAAGATCTTTTAATTGGGGGTGCTATATAATATTATTATGTTTCCACTGCCTTTCTTTTAAATTAACATTTTGAACATGAAACCTTCTCTTTAGGCTGAGTGAGCAACTGCCCCCAGCAGAGGAAGTTTTATCACCTACCTGTGGAAATTCAAATGACTACATTCCTCCCTGTTATCTTCCTATCTCACTCCCCCCCAACAAACCAAGGTGTGGGGAAGGAGTGGAAAAAACCTCCTAACAAAATAGCCAAGAATGTCCCTGCAAAGCCTGCCCAGGGCACAGCTGGCCATTTTGATGTCCTGGGGGCCTCTTTGCACACCTTCACTTGTTTAAAGCCTGGGTGGGGCTTTTTTTCTTCCCCCCAAAACAGGAGTGCCAAAATAGTAATTTACTGTTTCAAAAAGGATCCAATCACTCCTTTAAAAAGATAAGGGGCCTTCAAAATGTAGAAAAATGGCCAGGAGTACAGCCTTCAAGGATGAGTCATAGTACTGGTCATTTGGGGAATCAAAAAAAACCAAGAGAATGTTGACCCCCAAAATTGGGGGCCCTCAAAAGTGTGGCCTTAGGGGCTGAATATAACCCATGTGCCCCTCCCAAAACTGCAAATCCCAGGGTTCCAAAGGATGTTGAAAGAGGAATCATAGCGCTATTAACAGTCTAGTGTGGAAATGGCCTATGAAAAAGGCAGTGATGAAGTTGTTCTTCAAAAATTGCCCCCATCCTTTTAAGGAGCCATCTAAGCCAGAATCCCTCACATCTTTCAACAGCAAATTCCATATGTTAACTTTGTATTTCATGTAACAGCACATTCTGTCCTAAACCTGAACTACATTCTGGTACGGGTTGAGACAGAAAAATATCTGTCACCCTGTCTCTGCCTCTACATTCTTATTCATTTTTAATGTTTAAGCAGAATTATGAAAATATTTTACACACCTACCACTCCTGTAGTTCTCTCCACTTTCCCAATGAATCTCATAATCCTTAGACTTTCTTTATAAGAAAGACGCTTTCATTCCCTAATTATTTGTCCCTAGCCATACAGCCTTCTTCAGCAATACAATAGGCTTTCTGAATAAGTACACAATATGCTAATTGTGAAAATACTATAGATTTGAAAAAAGAAAACAGTGGCATTATGATTCTTGCTTTTCTTCACCCCTTCTTTTTAATGATTGCCACATATTTAGCTAACATAATCAGTGCGTCATCTGGAATGACTAATACTTATATTCATACTCAAAATCATGAACATGGATTAAAATCCATACCTGTTAGGTTCCACAGGTCTTGAAATGAGCCAGATACAGTACACCAAACCCAATATCCCTATTCCCTGTGAAAAGAGTCCAATTATTTCATGCCGTTCAACAGGTAATTAAAAAAGAGCCAATCCTACTCAATTTCCTGCTATATAAAGAAAGAGATTTATTAAAATGAAAAACATTAACAACCAAAAGTGCAGTGGTTGTTTCTTTTATGTTACAAATTTATACATCTTGAAAGGATGAAACCCACAATCCTGGGCCAAAGAAAACAGAAGATGTAATGATCAGGAAGACTCATTTTTACAGCTCAGAACTAAAGTCAGACTTTCAATTTATCTTGCTATCTTTTTATTGGCATAAATCCCACTTTCTAATGGCCGCCTTTTTCCTGCCTGTGAAAAATTATTGGGCAGTTTACACTAACTGCTTTCCGTCATGTTTCATTTCCAAACACCATCTTTTGTCAGTTTATTCCAATCAAATCCAAAATAGACCATTAATGTGAATAAAGATGATCTGTCTTCCAACAGCATTAATAATATGAATCAAAGAGTAATTTCCATCTGTGCTATCGCCTACCTTAAACACATGTACCTCACATCCTGCAATATATTCCCCCAAACCTCACTACACATATACATAAATTCATACCAATGTGACATACTAAACCCATTGTAAGTCATAGACAGATAACAATTGTTCTTTATCAGCATCACTAGGTGTCACACAGTCTTCTCACTTAAAAAAAAAAATCCAACGGACTTCACACTCTGAACTGAAAAGCCAAGGGAAAAATCAGGAAGAAAACAACACATCACTTGGATGAAAGACTGCCAAGGAATCCCAGGTGCTGTAGACTTTATTTTAGAGGAAGGCAGCTGCAAAACACCTCTGAATGTTCCATACCTAAGAAAACCCTATGAAATCCAGAGGACCACTATAAGTTGAAAGGCAACTTGAAAGCACACACTCACACACAGATGTGCACACACACACACACAAAGCAAATATGTTATTATGGTTGATTCAATGTATTTCAAGTACCATAAGAGTTTTTTCTCCAATGACAAATCTCCTTACATAATTCTAGCATAGTGTGAAAGCCTCAAACTATCTCCTACATCACATTTCCTCAATCTGGAAGCCTACTAATATTTTGGACTATGATTCCTGGCTGGCATGGCTAAACTGGATGCGGATGATGGTAACTGTAGTCTAAATAGAATTGCTGTTCAATAGATTGGGGAAGGCTGTTTTTTGACCAGGGATGAAAGAGTGTTTGCTATTGATTTCTTGTCTTGTCATTTCTTGACAAAAAACTGTGTAGCTTTTCTACTTAAAAATGCTTTCTGCACAAAAAAAATCAGCAGGTCCTGTACTTCTGTACAAAAAGCTTTTAAAAAAAAAGAGAGAGAGAGAGAGAGAGAAATACTTCCTTAGAGCACAAACTGCAATTGGGAAATGTGAAAAAAATCTTGATGTTTTCATCCAGTGGGGTCAATACTGCTGGAATTACTCATTCCTCCCAGCAAGGATAAAGAACCCAAAGATCTACATCTCTATCCTAGATTAACTATGCTGTCCCCTACACAAGAGCCAGTGTGGTATAATGGTTTGAGAACTGCACTACGACTCTGGAAAACAGGGTTCAAATCCCCACTCAGCTGTTGAAACCCACATGAGTGACCTTGGGCAGGCCATACTCTCTCAGCCTCAGAGGAAGGCAAAGGCAAACCTCCTCTGCACAAATCTTGCCAAGAAAACCCTGTAATACGTACACCCTAGGGTCACCATAAGTCAAAAACAAATTGAAGGCACACAAAAATAACATAATTTCTTTCATTTTATGGATGCAAACATTAAGTTTCATTTTATTCCTTTACTCACTATTTACTAGATTTATATATCCCTCATATATAATGCTGGGCTGCTCAAAAAACCACCCAGCATATGAATTGCAATAATAAAAAATATTAGTATCAAAACATAGAACACAGACTACAAACAGTGAGGCCAAAATGACAAGACACAAAATACTTAGCAAAAACAAATAAACCAAAAAACACATTTATTTGGCACCATGAAGAGGGTGCTAAAAGAATCTCTGTGTAACTATGGGACCCTTTGGGGTCACATTTCTGTTTAAGCATGTGCAAGGCTTTAAAAATCTTGTCCAAGCTTTTAACTTGTTCAAACTGTTTAATATGAATTTCCTTTGTTTAATTTTTTTTAATTTTAATCTGGATTTATCTATTTTTTTTAATCTGCCATCTTGAGATCTCATGATAAAAGGGTAGGATAAAAATATTTTAATAAATAAAATAGATAAAAACAAATAATTGGCACGCTTTTACTGAAAAGGCTCTCTGACAGTGATAACCTGCCTCACGCCATTTGATGTGAGTGCTTAGAGCAGGTCTTCTGAAGAAAATCTTAACGTTCAAGCCAATACATATGGCAGAAGGTAGTATGAGCAATACAGACAATATGAGCAATGAACAATACAAAATGAGCAACATGGACAATATAGATCATTTATCTTGATTACAGATTGAACAACCTCCCGTGTTATACAAAACCAAGCTTTGTAGCTGGACATTTCAGTTTTTCCACTTTGGGGTTCACTTTAATTGAGCTTTATGCTTTAAACAAACATAAAATGGTACATAAAGCTTCACTAAACAGGTTTTTAGGGTTTTAAAAATATAATTTCCCTGAACTGCTTAAAATAGAACAGTATAAGATCATAACTGTCAGTTCAATGTGTGGAGAAAGCAGAAAATATCTGAAATAATAACTGGAGTACATTATAACATGGCTCCTGGGCATTAAGAACATATAATGCAAGTCACTGGCTATTAATAGAAGTAGAGTAATTGTTATAATTAAATCTGCAGCACAAGTCACTTTTAACATGTTTCTTTGTGGTCACCCTTGGAAACTAAATTGCTAATAAAAAAAACTGTTAAAAGAAATTACTCTGGCTAGAAGGCAAAAAAGCAAGGAGATGGGTTATCAACAAACAAAAAACTTAGCTTACAATGCTAAGGACTTTTTCTTCAAATTAAATTCCACTGAAATCAGTTGTCTACAGCTATGTGAATGTGTTTAGATTGTGGTCAACATTGCCAAGAATATCCTTCCTTTAAAAAAAAAAAATTCTCAAAGTCTTCAAATCATTAGAGTAGGGCTTTCCAAATAGTGTGCCAACACGTGAGTGTGTCACCTGAAGTATGTAGGTGTCGCCTACAATCCTGGAAATGTATGCTATTATTTATAAATAATATGTTTTTAAAAATATATGAAAGGTTTTCATGAGATATGTTGTGTCCCCATACATTTCATTATTACAATTTATGTATGTGTCTGTATCTCTTATAAGGGGTTAGTTTAACCTCTGGTTTGCTGGTAAAACTAAATTACTGTGTCGCAAAATGATGCATGTCTAAAAAAATGTGTCACCAACATGAAAAGTCTGGAAAGTTCTGCATTAAAGAGTTCATCCATTTCTCAAAAAGCATTTCCACACTATGGCCATTTCCGCACGAGTCTGTTATAGCACGATGATTCCACTTTCAACCTCCTATGTAATCCTGGGATTTGCAGTTTCGGGAGGGGCTCACCGGCCCCTCCCGAAACTGCAAACCCCAGGATTCCATAGGAGATTGAAAGTGGAATCATCGCGCTATAACAGACTCGTGCGGAAATAGCCTATGAAAAGAACCAGAGTGTAATTCTGATCAGTCACTTCCCTTGCTTTTATATGGGGAAATATATAGATTATTCTTATTTTGTTTTGGGGGGAAAAGACTGCTCCATAGCTTTCAGCAAAACAAAAAGACAGATTTTAACAGATTCTTTTTCTTAATCATTCTGAAGGGAAAGGAATTTAGAAAAAAAACACAGTGGTGTCAAAACGTTTGATATCAACATCTTTCTGGTGCAACTTCTTTGCAATACCCATGAAGATAGGAGTATTCAAACCTCATTTTGAATTGTATTTTCAAAACAATTTCCCTTATAACAAGAATGTTCTCATGGTTAAAATACTGCTCTTAGGCCATTTCCGCACTGGACTGTTATAGCGCGATGATTCTACTTGCTGGCCGGCCCCTCCCAAAACTGCAAACCCCAGGATTCCGTAGAATGTTGCAAGTGGAAGCATCATGCTATAACAGTCCAGTGCGGAAATGGCTTTAGACTAAGGCCCTATCTGCACCATACCTCAATAGTGTGTTCTTCCACTACAATCCTAGCATTGCCATTTGTGCAATGGTAGCAGGTTAGGAATGTTCTCTTCCTCACCCTTCTGTGTTAAGCAGATGAGTAGCATTATTGTCACCAGTGTTCCTCCCACACTACAGTGTCTTTGGCCACTTGCTTCCCCCACCTTCAACCTACCCCATCACTCCTGATTGGTCTTTTTGTTTGTTTGTTTTTTTGTAAGCCGTACTAGCACAGCCTCATGACACACCAGTACAGTACTGCATTTGTGTGCTATAATGCTAAAAATGTATTTTAAAAAAATTAAAAAATTTAACTCAAAGGAGAAATTTAAAATAAACACAGCGAGGTGGTAGATTCCAAACTTGCCACACCATGAGAGTCAATGAGGGAGGAAGAAGCTGAGCACACCCACACTTTGTTCACTCCTGGATCTGTGACAACAAGAGGCACTATCAAGCACTATTATGGTGCCGCACTGAGCTGGCTGATGGGATTGTAGTGCTAAAGGAGGCTTTTTCTGGAAAAAGGAGGCTAAAGGAGATTTTTTCTGGAATAGTATAAGGCAGTTTTGCAACGTTTGGGGACAGGATAGCAGCTGGATAGTGACAACGTCATGCAGTAGCATGACTCCTGGACTGGAAACGACCCGCTCCTGTTGTGGGATAACGACATCATGAGGAAATGGCCTAAGTGCAATCCCATGTGTGTGTATCAGAAGTAAGTCCAAGGGGCTTTCCCTCCTGTTAAGTCAGTATCCGTCTGCATCCAAAGAATATTTACCAGATCATTCAGTACATACGAGTACATTTTTCCTTCACAAATGTAGTTAAGTAAAAAACAAGCTATATAAAACCATTAAGAATGCAGCATTTTTGTAATACAATTTGACTACAAGATATAGTGGATGCAAACCTTTCAATTCATAATAGCAAATAAAATTACAATGGACTACAACCCTGGAGGCCAGGGTTCAATTCCCCACTCAGCCATGGAAACCCATTGGATGATCTTGGGCACAACACACACTCTCAGCCCCAGAAAACCAGTGATAGGTTCACCCTAGGGTTGCCATAAGTCAGAAACAACTTGAAAGCACACAACAACAACATAAAGGATACAAAAGAACATGAGTAAAAGTCTACTTCCTATAATGCTCTGTACGAGGCAAAAATCTTCTTGGTCTATGAACACAGTAGCTTAGAATGATTTTGAAGATGTATCTATCATGATCCAGGACCAAATGACTTGGATTGTAAGTTGATATAATTATTGGAAGAGGGGTCTTGTAAACAATGCTCCCTTGCAGGTCATCTCTACTTACTTGAATGAACTCCAACTAAGCTGGGTTATTTCTAGGTCAGGCTGAGGCAACACAGCTGCACCAATGTTATCACTGGCAGACACAGAAATAAATCAGGAATTCTAACTTAGGCTTCATCTTCTACTTGTGAGTTAAAGGGATATTGAGTTGGTCACCGGAGGGCTCTATATCCTGGTAATTAAAAACGAAAACAAATCATAATAAAATCTTGTTTATTGTCAGTTAAATGGGCTCAAATATCTGGAAATTATATTGAGGGCTCAAAATGTTCTTTGGCCAAAATGACTGTAGGGCCCCATCAGCCAGAACAGACAATATAGTTAGGTGGACTAATGATCAGCTATAGTATCAGGCAGTTTTGTATGTCAAATATAAGTTTTGCATTGCTTCAAAGTAAAACATTAATTATGATAATCTGGCAATATTTGTACCCAGAGACTTAGAAACTGGTACCATGAAAAACACTGTTTCTTCAATCCATCAGACTCTCAAATGACCTTTGCATTTTTAAGCTTAAGATTTTAACGAAAAATCTATAAAGTTAAATCTGAAGACTCAAGGAATATCATGCCAATAAAGCCTTAAGCATTTCAAACTGGATTAGATCCAATGTTTACTTGCAGCTATTTTACATGCTTCCCATAAGAATGCGGGGGGGGGGTTGAGATTTGTGAAAATTTGTTTCACCACTAAGTATGTGTGATAACAATTTGATTAATAGAAGAGTGATATTCTGGACACATTGCACAGTGCAGAAAACAGATTAAAAATGCACAGAACCATATTCTAAAGCTCTCTGTGTCTTTGATCTCCTGCCAGCATTTCAAACATAGAGATAGGTTTGCACAATTGTAATATGCCCCATTTCCCCGAAATCTTCTTCAACTTTGTCCATCTCATCCTAACTTTCCTCTGAAATCTTCAACACTAACGTCAGTGTTCCATTCATCATCCCGGCTATGTTATTGGTACTGTAAATTTCTGCACAGCTTAGAGGATGGTAAACTTAGTCTTACGAAGTCACAGTCACTATAGGGAACCTGGCCACCCATTGGTGTGACTTTTTTTTAAAAAAAATTCATCTTACAAACCCTGTGCCAAACAACAAAATATCATAAAATTTTAAAAAGGAGTTCCATCAATCAAGTCAGATTCACTGACAGAGAGTCTGCTCTGTGCTCTCCACACTCACAAATTGATATATAGGCCATACAAATACACCAATAAACATAACCAGTCAGCAACACTTTCTACAAATTCCAACACCCATACTTAACCTGAGTAATTTGTGTCCTAAAATATAATTAAAAACTACCTCTATATTAAGTTTCCATCTTCAGTCATGTGGAAGTAATTCTCAATCAGCATAGGTGACTTGTAACTATTTACAAAACTTTATCTTCCTTTATTTTATTTTTTAGTACAGATGATGGCCAGCAGCATCCTAATCAGTGGGTTGGTGAATTCCCTCTAGATTTTAGTTTGCACTTTAAAGGAACTTTCTAAGGTTCAGCACTTTGAAGTGGATTCAGCATACCAATAACGTGGAAACTCCCACTGTGGTTAAATCCTTGCTGGTGTATCCAGTAGACCCTCCACATCAGTGAGGGTTCCATTCCAGGACCCCCAACAAATGGGAAAAATCATGAATGCTTGCATCCCGTATTATTAAATCGCAACAATATGCATGCGGATGCGTCAGCACATCTACACATATGTTGCCACTATTTTAGGTATTTGATGTGATGCTCCAGGATCACTTATATTCACATATTTGGGTTTGCATATATGGAAGGTTCACTGTATATACAATTAATAAACACAGGCCTACAGGCAGCCCCTCAACTTCACCAAGAACTTTTATTGCACATCTTGAAAAATCTGTTTTAAGGGTAAACAGACTTCTGCACTTAAATTTTTATGGGATTTTTATTTTGGGTTCAAAAAAGTGCCATTTCATGAAGGCAAAATCTCACTTTAAAGCATGTTAACCCATTTCAACAAATAATTTAAGGAGGTAATTCACAACGTAACCAAAATTGCTCCTGTTTCTTGCCAGCTGAGCACTAACTTCAAACTCTGTGGCACTCTTATACAAGGTGGGTATTCATGGAAACTTACCAGATAACACCAAATGATCTGTTAATGGAGGAATTTACTCCCAATAGAAGTAAACTGCAGAATTCCCACTGCTTTAAGGGACATGCACTTTCATCCTTGATCTATTAGCCTGCCACTGAAAGATTTAAACCAGGGGTGAAAAGTCTATTGTCCTTGGGATGTTGCTGGACTCCAGCTTCCAACAGTCCCACACAGCATGGCCAAAGATTAGGTATGATGGAAGATGTAGTTTAACACCTGAAGGGCCACAGGTTACTTTCCCTTGATATAACGTGCATGTATCTAAAATGAAAGTAAGCTACAGAATTTTATGGACATTTTAATAAAGAATCTAGCTAAAAGAGAAACACTGGCATTAGTTTGACCTTCTATGCTTTATTAATTTTAAAAAATTCACACATACCCAAACAGCTCCTGCAAAGATACCAGGAGAGTGTAATTCATGAAGGTAAATGAATGGGTAAGAACCCTCAAATAAGCTTCACTGTAGGAAAAGAGATCCCATGGGGAAAGTTAATGACAAAAAAGATTTCAATATATAAACTGAATCCAAAGATTTTTGCTTTGTTTCAGTCTTATTGGATAAAATATCCCTTGCCTAGGGGTTCCTCACAAGACTTTCCAAAAAGCATTAGTTTCTTAGTATTATATAAAAGCAGAAAAATCAGAATAAAGAACGAGTCCAGCTTCAGGACTCTTCTTTCACCCTCAGCTAAGAGTCACCTTCACTTCAGAACTGGCTCAAAAGTTCTGACTAAAAGCAAAGAAGCCTCTGAAATTCTATTTGTGGGGAAAGAAATATACAAGGGCTATTCAGATTGTTACAATATAGCAATCATTTAGATTTGGTACACTGAAATGTTAGATATGGTAAACTGTATAGAAACAAACTAAACATGGGGTTACAATTTTTTAAAATGCAGTTACCTTTATATAGAATTTTCTCTCTCTCTTTTTCTCTCTGTGTATGCACTTGAGCCTTTAAGTCACCTATAGCAACCCCATGAATTACGTAAAGTTTTCTTAGGCAAGGAGTACTCAGAGATGGCCAATTCCTTTTTCTGAAATGCAGCCTACAGTGCCTGGTATTGTTAGCAGTCTCTCATCCAAGTGTTAACCATGGCTGACCCTGCTTAGCTTCCAATATCAGACAGGATCTGGTCCTTCAGGGTATTTCGGTCCATACAGAATCACATGGCATAAAACAGCATTGCCATCCATACCATTTGTGTAGATTTCAGGCATTGTTTGAGAGCAGCGAATGAAAGTTGTATCGTAATGAACAGGAAATTAAGTATGCATGAGAACTCATTTTATTTGTACTCCATATTTATCACCATCAACCTGAGAAGAAGTAAGGAAATGTTAACCTACCATGGGAAACTATATAACATAAGCCCTATTCCAGACATGAGCAAAGTAGGCTGCTCCACATTTTTGGCCCCTGAACCCTCCCCCACAACTGATATTTCAAAGCCCTCCAACTCCCAAACTTCTTTTTAACAAATAACAGAAGCTGGCTGACTGGGAAAGATTAGGAATTCTGTTGGTGTATCACCCATCCTGCCGCTCAACAGTCTCCCTTCCTAAGCCATCTGGAGCATTTGTGGGGCTGGTGTTGGAATCTTTCCATCTTGTAGTGCTGGAGAATTTCAATATCTATGCTGAGAGTAGCTCAGGGTCTGTCCCAAGTTGCATCTGGCCCTATGGATGCTGCTGGGCACACTCTGGACCTTGTTTCTTGTAGTGCATGGGGCGCATGTGTTCTAGGAATGGAGGAACTGTTTATAGCTCCATTATTATGGACAGATCACCACTTGGTAGAGTTTAGACTTCCTGGAGCTTAGAACCTCTTCAGGGTTGAGGGACCTCAGTAGGCTTATGGACCCAAATGGATTCCTGACAGTTCTTAGGGAGCTTCCTGCTGTCTTGACAGGCAATTCTGGCAAAATCCTGGTTAACTTTTGGAATGCAGAAATGGCCAGGGCAGAGGCCATGACTGTTCCCAAGGGCCCCCTCTAATGGAACAGAGGCAAACTGGCCCCCTGATTTTCCAAGGAGCTGGTGATGAAACAAGAAGGTATTAGAATAACTTTGGTGGAAAACTTGGAGTGGCTCTAATCAAATGCGTTCTACTTTGTCTAGCTACTCTGGAGCAAAAAGGCAGCAAAGGCAAAATTCTTCTTTGTGTATACTGCAAGAAAGCAGGGGTCAGGCCCAAAAAGGAAAATCCAGAGCACTTGTCATCCCACTGTGAACAACCTGCTGGTACTTTGCAGGTAAAAGCATTCAGACTGGCTCTGACCGAGATGCTACTAGATACAGACTTCAGTAGGTGCTTTTCTAGTGGAAATAGATACTTTTCAATTTGTGCAACCTGAGTATGTGGACAGGATTCTTGGAGAGACAAGAGCCAGTATGTGTAGGCTAGATCCTTTCCTTTCTGGCTTATTAAAAAAAACCTGGTGGGGAACTGGCTGAGTGAGTAAAGGGAGTGGTTAATGCCTTGCTAAAACAAGGCAGAGTTCGAGCTTGCCTGAAGGAGGCTGTTATAAAACCATTATTTAAAAAGCCAACCCTGGATCTCACCATTCTAGATAATTATTGATTCTTAGTATTTGGGACATAACTGCTTCATGAATGAAAGACACTATATGTGTACAGTGATTCTGGGTTAGTCTTGGAAAAAGAAAATTGGAATCTCCTATATATGCAATCCAGCTCTGCTGTAATGTGTGTTACAATATGTATCCAGAAACTGGAAGGTCAATACTTCATTACTTTATGAATTCTCCAAAAGTCAACTGTTCAGTATCAAGACACTTTGTAACCTTCTACCTTTTATTTTTTATTTTTTTTATTTTGAGTATTACCAGGAAAAAGACGGTACTGAAAGAGCTTGGAAAAAACAACAACACAGTAATAAAAATATAAGATTTACCTGGGATTGTAAAATATATCTCCAGGCTAATCATAAATTGTTCTAGCATCCTCAATATCTCCCATTGCTATCCTCTTGCATTATTCGAAGAACAAAAGCAGTGATTCAAAATGGAACCTCAGTAATTATTTACAGCCCAGTATGTAAACTGTAAAATGACTGGCAAACATCTTAGCAGATCAACTTAGATATATGTAAGCAAGACATTCTTTCCCAGTGGTAGGCGGCCGCATGTCATGTAACTATGTGCCAGAACTTGTCCTGTACTACCTGTTCAAAGACAAATGCGCAAGAATATTTCAAGCTCTGACACATACTACTTTGTGCAAAAACATCCACAGGAGTATTACAAAAAAGACAAGAGTGATGTTTCAGCAAACCCTTGTCAAAGGAAAGTCTTCCCTCCATTTTTATCACCATTCAGGAAGTGAATGATCATACCTTACATAATCAGTATCAGTAGATCCATAAAATTCATCCAGTGCCTCCTTCTGTAAAGATGGGCTTGATATTAGCCAATATGATCCTATTCCCTCTTCTCTTTGTCTCACTCTCCGCCCTCCAGTCCTTTCGGTGAGAGCAAGGGTAAGAACTTCCTTGGTGGCTGCTTCCAAGCTTTGGAACTTCTCCTTTAGGGAGGTTAGGATGATTCATTCCTTGCTCTCCTTTTGTGGAAAATGGAAACGTTCCTATTTGTCAGGTTGTCAGGAATTGGCTGCAATGGGCTTTTAATGGTGTGCTCTTCTCCTCCAATGTTTCCAAACAAAGCACCCAAACAATCAGCTTTCCCCCAGAAATACTACCGCATATCCCTACTGTCTCAGAAACAGAGAGAGAGAGAAAGTGAGAGGGAGAGAGAGAGAGGGGGGGGGGGAAAGGAGAAAGAGAGAGGGGAGGGAGGGCACATAGCTCTTCTCAGAGACAAAGGTCATTTCCTCCAGGCATTGCTGTCGCATGATGGGGACGTGTTGGTAGCGGTCCACACGTTGTGTTTTCACATGATGTCATCACAGTCCCGCTGCCAAAGCACACCCACTCGTTGGGATCGTGGCATAATCGTTTAACAGAAAAATCCATTAAGAGCCCACGACTGCACAGTGCTCCTGTCACATTGGCCATGTGGAAGGGGTGGAAGCATGATCATGCACTTCCTTCCCCAGTGCAACATGGGAAAGAGGCCAGCTGTGGAAGGAAGGAGGATGTCACTTGCTCTTCCTTCCACAGGGAGCCAGCTGGGTGCGGAGAGGAGTATTCACATCAAACTCCTTTCCCAGCATAGGTACTGCCAGGACCACGACAGGAGGACAAGGGAAGGAGGTACAGTGTGGAAATAGCCAAAGAAAAAGAGAATACTTCTCTATATCCATTTTCACTCTCTGCATAACATTATAAACCTCTATCATGCTCTCCTCATCCCAGCCATCATTTTCTTTTCCAAACTAAAAAGGTCTACTAAGCATGTTAACTCTTGTAAGGAAGATGCTCCGATCCCTTGCTAATTTGGAAGGTGTTTACTAAAGAAAGGAGGCGATGGAAGCTAGGAACAATGTTTTTAATGCTACCTCTGAATTCCTGAACCACTATCAGGAAGGAAATGATGTTCCATCTGCACAGATCCCTATGAGCACCTGTACATATACCTAACTTCATAATAAGGACAGTCTCTGTGAATGAATTTGATGAGTTAACAAAATAAAAGAGGGAAGATCAAACCTTTCCTTATGCAAATAGACCAGCTTTGATGCTATTCCCTCTAAAATCAAAGGAGACAGATAATCTGACATGGTTTAGGATAGCCATGGGGAAGTATGCATATACTTGTATATAAGTCAAAAAATTTATGCCAAAATAAAAACCAACCCAAGAAACCTTTTCTACATGGGTCAACAAGTCTACCATAGCACTGCTTCTGATCTTCTGTAATGCCTGCTCAAATAAAGGCAGTGGCGGCAGCAATTTGGCAGTTCCTTGTTGTGGTGGAGAGAACAGAGGGGATCAGTGCTTTTTCTAGGCTCTCCCTGGACAGATTACTCTCTCTCCTTAGTCTGTCCTGGGAGAACCTGAAAAAAGCCTGATCCCCTCTACTGTCTCCACTGCAGCAGCAGCTCTTCAGCACTTCCCAGACTGGGTAGGGAAAGTGGAGAGGGTCAGGGCTTCTTTTGGGTTCTCCACAGATGAACTAAGGTCTTGCCCTGAGAGCACTGACCATCTGTGGAGAACCTAAAAGAAGCACCAACGCCTCTGTTCTCTCTGGTGGCCTTTTGCAATGCCTGGGCAGGAAAATGATGGCGGCAGCCAGGGATTGCTCTGCAGAATGGATCCAAGGAGCCCCATGCCGAGCCCCAAAGTTTTACCTTCAACGTATCCAAAGTAATATCAAAATCCATAATTCATGGAAATTCGACATCCATGCAAGTCCTCGACTTACATAAGGTTGATTTATACATAAATGTATACAGCAATAGGTCTGACTGACATTCTTTAGAAACTCAGTATATGCAAACAAATGGGACTTAGCATCTCCTTTGACTACATGTCTGTTTTAAAGGATTTTTAGTTTTGGCAAACAAGGAAAGAAAATATGTAGCTCTTACATCACTTCCTATATTTGGTTTTGATATTTCTCAGAGCAACAGCCTCAAATGCACAAGGAATATGCTCTGATTTTATATTGAAGAAAACGTCTTTTGTTGGGAATGGTTGCATGTTCTAAAGAAACAGTTTCAGAACCCCTGCAGTTAAATGGCAGATTACCTAAGTAGGTAATAATATTACTTTTCATATTTATTTGGCTTTGATTTCCTAGTTTATTTTGTGAGTTTCCAAAAAGGCAAACCAACCATCTAATACAAATCTAAACCAAGAATGTAGATAACAGTATTAAGCAGCGCTTGAAAATGTTAGAGGGAACAAAATCTAAGCAGTGAAATGTACAAATCTAAACCTCTGATTTTCTAATACAATCATTCAAGTTATATAATGCAGGAAATTATTTGTTTTATAATTTTCAATGTAACGTAATAAATAACTAAAGTGGGGAGAATAAAAGCTTTATCCTTTGTGAGTCTCCTTAAATGCGAGTGTCCTTAGATTGCAACATGACTGTGTTCCACTGCCCACAGAAGATTACAGCTTCCTCCCAATGCATATAACATGACTTTGCCTCCTTCTTCCTCTCTTCCACCACCTGTACCACACTTGACATCTTCCTATTTGCTCCAGAGCACCCTTCAACTGCTGAAGCAAAACTCTGGAAGTGGGCAGAGGGGATTCTATTCTGAGAACAGCATCTGCACCTTGACTGATAGACATCACTGCATGTCTAGCAATTAGCCATCAATGCAGTAGATACTAAAAGATTATCATTCTTGCTACAACAGACGCAGTCAATACTGCAAGTTACACAACAAACATGTACATACAAACCTGACTTTGCTGAATGAGCACAAACTGAAGTGGGGCATTCCCAGGAGAGAAAGAGTGGGGTGAACAACCATTTTCATGCTGCCGACTCTTCCTTCCAAATGTTTCTCCTACCCAACCTATTTCTACTAGCTAAGCTTACTTCTGGTGTTTGTATCCTGATGGGGAAAAGCTGAAAGGTGGGCTTTCGCACTTGATATCTTACAAGTGGAAGATCCACATCAACCCTTGGTTCTTCCCTGAAAATATGCTGCCCACAGAGATGTGGAAACAAAGAAAAAAAATCAGAAAAAAGGCTGGGAAACATGTATTACGTTTAGAACCTGCTTGAGATAAGTTATCCATAGATGTATTGCCCCAAAATTACTACAGCTATTATTTCTAAAATTACGTAAAAGGAAGACTTTTATGTATGACTATGTACAGGATCAGACTGTTGCGATCCTGGTATTGGTGTTCTTTTCCCATTTCTCTTCGTTGGAATGAATGTTTTATATCAACCTGACGCTTACAGAGACTGTGTGCATACATATGTGCCTTCAACTTGCCTGCTGACTTATGGCGACCCTATGAATTTCATAAGGTTTTCTTAGGCAAGGAAACTCAAAGGTGCCAGTTCCTTGCTCTGAAATATAGCCAGCAGCACCTGGTATTCATGACTACAAGAGACAAAATAATTGTCAGTCTTAGTAATGCTGAGAATTTCCTCTGCTTTTAATGATTTTTTGGTGCTCCTAAATAAATTCACAAAATCAAAGAGGTTCCTTGACATTCAGGTGTTCCTTATAGCTTAGGGCCTTCTAGCTCCATTTGTAACAAAGTTGTTTTACAAAATATAAATATATTTAAAATAAATTCCACTTGTCTTTTTTGCTTGAATGGGTGGCACTTTTAATACTGCAAACATGACAATTTTATGATAAACCATATTAGACATACTACTTTTATGTTCCTAGCCTAAAGACACCAGATCTTAGAAGCTAAACAGGGTTAGTCCTGGTTAGTACTTGGAAGGGAAACTGTCAACGAACATCAAGTGCTGTAGGCAGTTATTTCAGAGGAAGGAACTGGCAAAACCACCTCCAAGTATTTCTTGTCTAAGATAACCCTATGAAATTCATGGGATCACCATAGGTCAACAGGTGACTGCAAGGCATGCGTGAGTGTAGGCACACGCACACACAAATAAATTGACTTATAATCTGCAAAGAGACCTAATATCACATTTTTTAAAAAATTTCAGAATTTTTTTCTGAGAAAAAAAACACAGGTTTTAAAATTTCCAGAAACTGTACATCCTTAGTGGTCTGCCTACATTTACACAAATTATCACTATAAAGTCAAATATTAGTTCTGTGATCCTCTGTTGTGACCTAACTGAGGTGCTGATGCCTAGGTATATGGAATCTGCTTAATCCATTAGATAGAGCTGACTGTGTTTAAAGCTTGTTAGGATATTTTACAAAGCTTTACTTCCAACAGATATAATATTACTTAATTTGAGATGTAATTTTGCACTGGATTTGCAAACTGATATCAGCAGCCACTCTAAGAAGGCCTAAACACGATAGGCTCAATATTTTCTTTTATTTTATTCTGTTCATGCAGACAATGTCACAAATAAAGCAAAAAGTGATATAGTTCGCTCCCTTCTCATAAACATCACAAAAAGATCTCACTTATTTTTCACTAGAGAGTATCGCTTCATGGTGAAAACTGAAAATTGTTTTGTAATATCCACTCTGCTATGTCTGAGCTTGCAAAATATTTAATAGTGTGTCTGACACCTATTTATGGTTTTGTCCTTAAATCAGTGAAACCATGTTACAAAAACAAAGTGAGGAGGCACACAACATAAAAACCTATTTAAAAAATAGGAAAAGATTGGGGCCAGCAAAGATTTAAATAGAACTACAGCCTAAAAGAATCAGAGTTACCCCAGCCTGAACACAATGATAAATTCTGGTTAGTTTCAAACCAGAAGGGGATGTTTCTCATCTCCTCACAGCTCCACCAGAGAAGAAAAGGAGGGGGGAGTGCAAGAGCTCAAGGTTTTTCAAGGTTTACTGCTTCTCCTGCACGGTGCTAAAGCACAGTTCAGTGCTCACTGGAACCAGGTCAGCAAGGCTGTAGATAGGGAAAAGTGTAACAACCAAAGTGCCTTTTCTACTTTAAGCGAATTTAAAATAAAATGACCAAAATGCTTCTGATAATACAACTCTGCGGACCCCAGCCTAGCAACATAAAGTGTTGCTACCTGGTACTACAGTACAGAGATTCTCAATAGCCAATGAACTCCACAAACCAGCAGCATTTTTCTTCCTCCTCTATAACCTCTTTTTCTCCATCTCATTTCTGGCAAGCTGCAGAAAAGGACAAGGAGAAGATTAATTTAAAGACTGTGAGTCCTGACAGCATCCAACGTGGTAACCAGATGTGGTCCTGGGTTATCTGCTTGCACTGTGCAGTCTTTCTTTTCCAAAAGAACATGGCTCCAGAACATGAGCACAAGTAAGCATGAGTCTCTGGAACACAGATACTTAAAACAAAATTCTCAAAAAGCCAAATTATTACTGAATGTTTTATGTTTGAAGAAGCAGGGATAACCATTGGGCCAAATGCCTCTTCCTGATTGTACTCCATCTTCTAACCAAAACATAAACAAAAACCCACTGTTCTCCCAAGGCAACATGCATTAATGGTTTAACCTACAATTCCTGATATTATTTTAAAGACAGAAATCATTGTAATGTTTCTATTTTCCATAATAATGCAATTGTGTTACTTTAGGGATTTTCTTCAGTAAACATAGCTGGATGACCACAGTTAAGATGTAGAGCTAAGCTACCATAAAGTTTCCTTCTTGTGTCAAATTTCATTCTGTGATTATCCATAATCTATGTTCACCTCCTTCTATAGAGTGAATTATACTTAATGGAAAGGATAATTCTAAAGAAGACAATACAATATAAAGCTTTATCCTGCTATGAGCAGCCTTTTTCAATTTAGTCAATGAGGCTTAACATCAGACAGAAAGAGAAAAACACTAAACATTTCCCAGCAGTATGAACAGCATACAAACATCCCCCTACTTAGATCTTATTTATATAACTTATAAGACCATATGAATTTTGGCTTTTGTACAAGCCATGAGACAACTTGAAATTGCACTAAAGTAATCACTAGAATTCCAGGATTCCACACTCCGCCTCCAGTGTACCCATTTAGTAGGTCTTAAACGGATGATTATGCAATTACTGGCAAAGGGTCTCATCTACCACATGCTAGCATGATTTAAAATTTCTCAAAGATTTAATAGGATAAAACTTGCTACACAAAGTTTGCTGTTTCAATAATATTGTCAACAATACAGGGACAGGCAACAGAAATCTGTTATCTCCTTGGAATACTCTTCTTAATCCTAGCACAATCAACAATCCTGTTGCATGACTGCAATACTATACTAAGGCAAAGGAATGGCACCTGATATTGTTAAAATGGGACACAACAGCATTTACATTGTTTGCCATGCTGATTCCTCTGTACTCACATACAGCTTAACAAAAGTTCTCATACTATGTTGAGGGTGTTTTTCTTTTTGTTTTGTTTCACCAGCCAAAGGCAATGCTTTATGATAAGTTAGATCAGTGGTATTTAAAATAAAAAATAAAAAAAAATCCTGTGGTCCTCAATCTCCCAAGACATCCATGTATGAGTTGCAGGGGCTTCATGGATTGTACACACAAAGAGTTATATTTTCCCCCTTCCATTTCCTTCCTCCTCTTATTGTCTCTGTGGAATTTGTTTTTTAATGATATATTATTAAGGTATGTTTCTTTCCAAACAAGGGCAGGATGGCATAGTATGCTACTATATATATATAGGTAACACACAACCATCACCACCATCATGTAAGGGGGAAGGAGGCTCACAGCCTTCATCAGATTCTCAGAGATCCACAACCCCTAAAAGATTAAGTAACACTGAACCAGACTGATAAGGCCAGATGAACAGGTTGCTTACCTGTAACTGTAGTTCTTCGAGTGGTCATCTGTGCCTCATACAATAGGAGCTTTCGCGCCTGCGCGGTAGCGTTCGGAAGATTCTAGAGCTCGCTGGCTTGGCGGAGGAGCCCCTCCCCCGGTCGTACTGCGCATGCTCCTCCCGCCGAGCCGCGGTCTCTCCTCAGTTCTGGTCCGCCGAAGAACATGGGACCTGAAAAAGAGGGGAAGGCAGGGCGGGTGTGTGTATGAGGCACAGATGACCACTCGAAGAACTACAGTTACAGGTAAGCAACCTGTTTTCTTCTTCGTGGTCTCTGTGCCTCATACAATAGGAGACTGTATAGCTCACCTGTAGGATGGTGGGTCAGGTCCCAGACCCTAGAGGACAGAGGCCAGCACCGCACGACCAAACCGGGCATCTTGCCTGGAACGGCAGTCGAGCCTGTAATGGCGGATGAAGGTCGACGGTTGAGCCCAGGTCGCCACACGACACAGTTCCGGCAGGTCGACCCCTCGCAGGAGGGCCGCGGACGTGGCCACGGCTCTGGTGGAGTGGGCCCGAAGCAGGTCCGGCGGAGGCTTCTTGGCCAGTTGGTATGCCAAGTGGATAGCCTGCGCGACCCACTTGGAGAGTCGCTGGGATGATACCTTGTGGCCTCTTTCCGCCTGCCGTAGCAGACGAAGAGGTGTGGAGTCTGTCGGTAGGACGCCGTCCTATCCGTGTAAAAGGCGAGGGCCCGACGGACGTCCAGGGAGTGCAGGGCCCACTCCAGGGGCGAGGTCGGCTGGGGGTAGAAGGCCGGGAGCACGATGTCCTGGTTGAGGTGGAAGGTGGACACCACCTTCGGCAGGAACGAGACGTCAGGCCGGAGGATCACCTTGTCGCGGTGGAAGACCAGGAAGGGGTCGTCGGAGCGTAGCGCCGCCAGTTCCCCGGCTCGCCTGGCCGAGGTGATCGCCACCAGGAACGCCGTCTTCATCGCCAGGAGCCTGCCGTCCGCTGTCGCCATCGGCTCGAAGGGCGGCCTTGTGAGCTGCGATAGCACCAGCGATAGCGACCACGACGGTAGCGGGGGCGATACCGGCGGGTAGAGATGTTGCAGGCCCTTCAGGAATCGCTTGACGGTATCATCCCGGAAGAGGGCCGCCGAGGGCGATCCCGGCGGTTGGTACGCCACAATCGCGGCGAGGTAGACCTTGATCGATGTGAAGGCAAGGCCTTGCTGTCGCAGGGGGAGGAGGAAGTGGAGGACGGTCCGGAGGCCGGCCGGGACGTCGGTTCCCGTCGCTCCTCTGCGAAGGCGACAAACCGCTGCCATTTATAGTGGTAGTTCCTCCGTGTCGATTCCTTCCTCGCCGCGGTCAAGACGGTACCGATGGCCGGGTCGTCTACGGCGATATCCTCCAGGCATGGAGGGCCAATACCGGGAGGTCCGGGTGCAGCACCTGGCCGTTGGAGTGGGAGAGCAGGTCCGGCGCTAGGGGGAACTTGAGGATCCTCCCCCGCGAGGCCTCGATCAGAGGGCCGAACCAGTGTTGCCTCGGCCAGTACGGTGCCACCAGGAATCGCGTCGGCTCCGTCCGAGATGATCTTCGAGACGACGCGACCGAGGAGCGGGAACGGCGGGAAGGCGTACAGGAGCGCCTTGTCCCACGGGATCTGGAACGCATCGCCGATGGAGCGGGATCGTGACCCGCCCTGGAGCAAAAGCGTCGGCATTTCGCGTTCTGGCTGGTCGCGAAGAGGTCGACCGTCGGCTCGCCCCACCGGTGTCGGAGCATCCGGAAGGCGTCGTCGGCCAGGGACCACTCGTGGTAGGAGGAGGTGTCCCTGCTGAGAGCATCCGCCATGGTGTTCTCCTGACCCGCCAGGTGAACCGCCAGCGGGTGGATCCTCAGGGAGACGCACCAGTTCCAGAGGGCGAGCGCGATGGTCAGGAGAGTGGTGGAGTGGGTCCCCCCTTGCCTGTTCACATAACACATGGCAGTCGTGTTGTCGGTGAGGATCAACACGGCGCGGCCCGCCACCAAGTGCCGGAACGCCATCAGGGCTTTGTGGATGGCGAGGAGCTCCAGAGCGTTGATGTGGAGGGACGTCTCGTCGTCCATCCAGGCGCCCTTGACCCGGAGGTCCCCGGCGTGGGCCCCCCAGCCCAGCAGGGACGCATCCGTCGTTATCGTGACCGAGGGCCTGGGCTGGCGGAACGGCATTCCCGACATCAGGTTCCGGTGGGACTGCCACCACAGGAGAGTCTGCCGGATCTCGGGGGGAATACGGTAGCGGCGGGACTGCTCGTCCCGGAGCGGGTCGAAGACCCTGACGAACCAGTGCTGCAGGGGTCGCGCTCGTAGCCTGGAGAGGTAGGTGACGGCCGTGGTCGCCGCCATGTAGCCGAGCAGCTGCTGTAGCGTCCTGGCCGACACCGTCGGGGCCTGGGCGGCCGCCCGCGCCGCGCGCGTGAGCGTCCGAGCCCTCTCCGTCGGTAAGTAGGCCCTTCCCGCCACGGTATCGAGGGTCGCCCCGATGAAGTCGAGGAGGCGGGTGGGTTCGAGGTGGGATTTCTTGGGGTTTACCTTGAGCCCGAGCCGGGTAAGCCACGTCAGGGTAAGGTGAATGTCTTTGTAAAGTTTGTCTTTCCCAGGACGCCACCAATAGCCAGTCGTCGAGATAGGGGTAGATCGAGACGCCTCTCGTCCGCAGGAAGGAGACGACGGGAGCCATGCACTTCGTGAACACGCGGGGTGCGGTGGAGAGTCCGAAGGGCAGAACCCGGTACTGGTAGCTGGTACCGTCGATCGCGAAGCGCAGGTACCGTCTGTGCTGGGGGCGGATCGAGATGTGGAAGTAGGCGTCCTTGAGGTCTATGGATGCCAGCCAGTCCCCTCGGCGTAGGAATGGGAGGATCGACGGTAGCGTGACCATCTTGAACCTCTTGGGAGGGATGTCTCGTTCACTCCCCGCAGGTCCAGGATGGGGCGTAGGGACCCGTCCGCCTTCGGTACGGCGAAGTACCTCGAGTAGAAGCCGGTGGTCCTGGCCGAAGGCGGAAGCCTCTCGATCGCTCCTTTGTCGAGCAGGGACTGGATTTCCTCCAGCAGAGCCGGGCTGGCCGGGGTGGAGTAGTAGACGCCCCGTGGTGGAATATCCCGGAACTCGATGGCGTACCCCAGGCGGACAATGGTAAGTACCCAGGAGTCCGTGGTGATCTCGCGCCATCGGTCGAGGTGTCTGGCCAGGTCTGGGTGATGGATGAGGTCTGCTGGAGGGGCGAAGGACGGCATCGGTGGTGTCCTGCGGGAGGCATCAAAAGCGTGCCCTCCCCCGGAAGACGACGACTTCTTCGACGGCGGAGGCTGTCGTCAGAAGGGCCTCCTCTGGGCGGGCGCCGCGGGCGGTCTCGAGGCGGTCGAGCGCGGGGACCGGGACTGGTAGGCCGAGGACGAGGAGGACCTCCGCCAGGATGATCTGGACTGGGAGGACCGGCGAGCCTGGGGGGGCTGGTTGATCCCCATCTTCCTCGCCGTCAGCCGGGCCTTCACGAGGTGGTCCATGGCCTCGTCCGTGGACGTGTGAAAGAGCCCCTGCCCGTCGAAGGGGAGGTCCTCTATTCTCCGGCGACTGTCCTCCTGGAGTCCGGAGGAGCGGAGCCACGCGTGGCGTCGGAGGGCCACGGCGCCGACCATCACCCTCGAGGTAGCCTCCACGGCGTGCCTCGAGGTGGCGAGCTGTTGGGGTAGCCACCGCCACGGCCTCTCCGAAAATCTGCGTGGCAGCGCGGGACTCTTCCGGGAGGTCAGCCAGGAGGGGGGGCCCCGGCGGTCAAAGAGGTTTCGATGATAGGCCGCCAGGCAGGCCATGGTGTTGGCGGTCCTGGACACCAAGGACGCCGCCGAATAGAACCTCCTCCCGAAGCCGTCGAGTTTCCGGCCTTCTTGGGCGGGCGGGGTGGTGTGTGCCCGGTTGCCACCTCGCGTCTGCGACGACTCCACCACCACGGAGTTCGGGACGGGGTGGTTGACAGGAACTCCGCTCCTTCCCTCTGAGTCCTGTAGAGGTGCTCGAGCCTATGCGGGATAGGCTGTGCGGACGCCGGCTTCGCCCAAGGCTGTTTCAACGCGTCCGCCAGGGTCGGGAGGAACGGGAGCGGCGCGGTCGATGGAGGCCGGGTCTCGAGGTATTGGAAGACCGGGTCCTGCGCCTGCGGGGCGGGCTCCGTCACCTTGAGGCCGAGCGCCGTCGCCATCCGGAGGAGGATTCGGAAAACTGGCGCACGTCCTCCGGCGCCGATTCCGGGAGCGGGTCTCCGAAGTCCAGCGGCGGTGACTCGTGGGAGGACGGCGTGGATTCCGCGGAGTCCGAGTCCGACTCGTAGGACTCGTCGGACGGGGATGGCGAGCGCGCGGTCTTCTCCCCTTCTCTAGGCCGCTGCTGTGCCGGCTGCGTCGGCAGAGCGGCCGGCGGTACCGTCGGGGCCTGCACGGTCTCCGGGGCGGTACCGATGGTCTCGGGTGCGACGCCGCCTGCGTCGTCGACGTGGCCGAGGTTCCCGCTCGGGCCGGGGTGGCCTGGGGGTCGGCCTGGTCGCCGTGGCCGTTGTCCGTGGCGGCGGGGAGACCGGTCTGTGGCGGGGCGACGGCTCCCGGGGAGCGTGGGAGCTCGGGGACCCACGCCTCGGCGATCGCCCGTGGCGGGAGTAGTGGCGCTCCCGATGCGGCGAGCGGGAGCGGGGCCGCGGGGACCAGTATCTAGGGTCCGGATGGTAGCGGTCCCGGTAGGAGGGCGAGTAAGAATAGTAGGAGCCCGGGGGCTCGTGCCATCCTTGCTCCAGCGCATATCTCCCCAAGTAGCCGGGGGAATGAGCGCTCTCGCCCGCGCGCACGCTCTCCAGGCGCATCTCCCGATACCGCGGGGATGGAGGCCTGGCCCAGTGGCCCGGAGATCGGGATTCGCCACGCCGGGGGCAGGAACGTCTCCGGCCCGGGGTGTCCACGTGGCGCTCCGGAGATGGACGGTGACTCGGCGGCACAGTCTCCACGACTAGCTTCGGAGGCTGGGCGGCCTCGAAGGGTTGGTCGTCGTCCGATAGCTCCAGGATCTCCTGGGCCTGCGGCGTTTCCTCCTCCGGGACGTCGGAGAGGGCCGACTCTGCCGTGAACTGGGTAGGCGGCGGGGTCGGTGGCCTGGCGGTCTCCGGAGGGTGCCGCTTCTCCTTCCTCTTCCTCTTCTTTTCCCTGGCTACCTCCTCGGTAGCAGGGCGCTTCTTCTGCGCAGAAGTCAGCGGTTTCGAGAGGAGGCCGCGGGGTCGTCTCGGGGCCGACTCGCCGAGATCTTCGGGATCCTCGGTAGCTTCATCACCGGTACCGGGGGCTTCGATACCGACGGTACCGAGGTCCCGGCGGCCGTTGGAGAGGAGGAGGAGGGTGGGGGAAGTCCTTTTTCCCTCGGAGCGGGGACGGTCTTCTGGGCGCGGAGAGCTGCTCCCAACAAAAAGACTTCAACCTCGCCGCCCTGTTACGGAGTGCTGGTGGGTGAACTCCCTACACGCGGGGCAAGTTTGGACGTTATGCCCCTCACCCAAGCAAAAAAGACACTTCGAGTGTCGGTCCGAAAGGGCGACCTTCCTTCCGCAGGAGGCGCAGGACTTGAACAAAGCCGACATAAACCGCGGGGCAAGGGCGAGGAGAGGGGGAGAGTCCGAAGACGCCGCGCCGAGTCGAAGACCCAGCCGAGGAAAAAGCCAAAAACAGTCCAAAAGTCCAAAAAAAAACCATGCAAAACGTACCGAAAACCGAAGGGAAGTCAAGAAACAGTCCGAGGTCAATTCCGAATCCAAATCCAACAACTACGCAGCAAGAAATGCAAGCCAACGAGAAGAACCTTCTGTACGCTGAGGCGGACAAGAAAGAACTGAGGAGAGACCGCGGCTCGGCAGGAGGAGCATGCGCAGTACGACCGGGGGGGAGGGGCTCCCTCCGCCAAGCCAGCGAGCTCTAGAATCTTCCGAACGCTACCGCGCAGGCGCGAAAGCTCCTATTGTATGAGGCACAGAGACCACGAAGAAGAAGTATATTTATCATTGGGTGGACCCCTGTGATAAAAAATGTTTTAAGAGAGGTGAACATTCCCTCTTCATCACCCTGTCTCATTTAACCAAAACTTCATGTGTCAGTATAGAACCACACTAGGGTTTCTTAGCATAATATCTGATTTTCTCTCTCTCTCTTGATCTTTCTCATAGTTATTGTCAGGACTACATAAATTTGAGCTACACTTGGTACTCAAACTTTATTTACAGCATCCACAGATGTGCAATACTCATTAATTTATTTTTCCACCCCACCAAAAACGCAGCACAATAAAAATAGCAACAAATAGTGTTAAATCAGACTTAACAAAGCCCTAGGAGTTAGCAAAATAAGAAAACAGCAGAACTACAACCAGAGAAAGGAGATTAAATACTATTAGAATTCTAAGGAAACAGGATGGACAATGTCTGGTTACCAGAATATGGCAATTTAGCACCAGGGAACTCTATAATTTGGCTGCCACCACTGATCAGACTCTCACTCCTGTAACCACCAGCTTACACTCAGAATACAATTGTCAGTATATATCACAGTGTATGGGGAACCTAGAGGCAGCTAATTTCATTTGAAAAAAGGCAATGTTTCAACATTCTGATCTTATCTCTTTTCGCATGCTG